>JAQIFY010006195.1:0-10493 GCA_028533085.1 Varecia variegata
GCTCTGACGAGGAAGCCAGGGCTCCCTGGTGGAGAGGGCAGTAGAGACAGAAATGTGGAAGGCGTCTGGCTGTGCAGACACCCGGGGTGGCGGTGCCAGCAGAGGGAGCAGCAGGGCACGAGCCTGGGAGGGACGGCCGCCATTGGGATGTTGGGGAGGGGGGCCACCTGGGACCAAGCAAGCAGGCTGAGGACACTGGCGGGCAGGACAGGGCCACACTCTGCTAACAACTGTGGGCACTGGCTTTCCTTCTGGAAGCTTCAGTTCCTCCCATGTGCATTTAGGACAGGCGCACCCCTAAAGACACCAACCCCCCACACCTGGCACAATGTGGGTGCCCAGCAGATGCAAGTTCCATCCCCTTCTTTGTCAGACACCATCAATAGCCCTTTTGCAATTTTGCTTCTCAATTTTCAGGAGAGTAAAGATTTAAAGAGGGTAACTTTAAAATATTTTAAATAATCTGAATAAATGCCAAGTAAGAATTGTATCCTATTTACACTATTGAACAATAAGAACTGGGCAATGATTAGTGGGTAAATAAGTAAATATTCTATAGGTAGGAACTATTAGAAATTTTTTAAATTAATAAAGTTAATAAAAATGAACAAACAGGGTAGATATGGTGGCTCATGCATATAATCCCAGCAGTTTGGGAGGCCGAGGGGGGAGGATTGCTTTGAGGCCAGGAGTTTGAGACCAGCCTGGGCGACATAGCAAGACCCCATCTCTATAAAAGATAAAACACAAATTAGCCGGGTGTGGTGGAACGTGCTTGTAGTCAAGCTACTCGGGAGGCAGTTTGAAGCAGGAGGATGGCCTGAGCCCAGGAGTTTGAGGCTGCAGTGAGCTACGACGATGCCACTGCACTCCAGCCTAGGCAACAGAGCGAAAGAAAAAAAGTAAACTAACAAAAAAATTACTATATCATTATAATCGTTATATTTCTATCCTATTTACTTGTGCTCAGGTCTACTTAATACTTACGAGTAATAGAGGTAGTACTCACAGATGTTGTTAAATTAATGGTTTCCACACTTTTTACACTCATTCTAATTTTCATTTCACACTTTTGTTTGTACAAAATGGGGTAGGATGTACGCTTCAGGAGAGAAGACAGCAAGCTTGTCACATCTGTGTTCATTCTTACCAAAACAAGAACCATCTTTCATATCTTTATCTTTTTCACCAAAACTGGATCCAATTATTTGGCTGATACCAAAAATCAAATTCATTCATCAAGAAGGATCCTTAGCCGCCTCTGAGGACGTTACAATGGAGACAAAGTCACCGATGTGAGAGACCTGCCTTATGTCACACAACCCCCTGCCGGGGCTCTCGGACCCAAAGCACTAACCCCAGGGCCGGGCATGGCGTGGGCATTCTGACACCGAGCAGCACTGGCTGTGCCCAGCCCTGAAGCTAATGCCAGCAGGGAAGTCACAGGCCACTGCCCATCACTGCAGAAGTCTCTGGAGTCAGTGTCCAGCACTGGCCTCCCAAAGGAACAACCCTGAAAGGAAGAGGGGTTCCAGGAAGGTCCCTGTTTAGATGCGGCTTTGACTGAGCCAGTTAGTCCCTGTGTATTCCCAACTCCTGCTCCCAGATCAGATGGAGACGGTGTTAAATGGACATAAACCCAAGAGTCTGGGATGCAGGAGATGGAACGTGCCAGGTGGTCAGTTGCTGATAGCACAGAGGCGAGAGTTCTGCAATGCCGATAAGAAGCTGACACAAATCAGTGCAGAAAATCTCCGAGGCAGATGCCACGGAAACGCTCATGGAGGAATCAGGCAGTTAGAGTTGCCTTCCTTTTCAAGAGCAGTAGAAAGAGAAACCTGAAGATCGTAACAGTCAAAGTCAATGAATATTTGAGGGTCTTCTTCATGCCATTGCTCATACTAGGCACCGGACGGCCCGTGGCCAGGCCGCTGTCTCCAGACAACAGAGCCTGGCCTAGGGTCTCCTCGCAAGACTCGTAATCAAGATTTATTTTTTAGTGTTCACTTCCGCAGCACATGTACTAAAATTGGAATGATACAGAGAATGTAAGTGTGGCCCCGTGCAAGGATGACATGCAAGTTTGTGACGTGGTCCACAGTTTTTAAAAGCAGGTTAATTTTTAAAAAATTACAACCCGTGACAATGCATGCAAAGAAAGTAGCTCAAAAATTTCTACTCCGGTGGTAGTGTTTTAGATGCAGAGAGGAAGAGTTTCAAGCAGGTGTAGGCTTCAAGGTGGCTGCCAGAGGGGAGAGCGGGAGGTCATCTCCAAAGGGTGTTACCAGAACAAATCCTGCCGCTCTCCAAGCCTCCTCTCCTCCCACCCAACATAAAACTTGAGTGGGATCGTCCAGGTGGTTCCTAACAGCCCAGACGCCAAGGCCAGCCCACTACCTGTTTTGGGAAATGAGGCTTTATGGAATCCAGCCACACCCATTTGTCTGCGTGGTGTCTGTGCTGTTTGCATGCTAACCAGCATTGAGGAGTTAAGACAGGGACAATGTAGTCTGCAAAAGCAAAAAGTATTGACTATTTAGCCCTTTGCAGAAATAGTGTGCCAACCCCTGTTTATTTAATAGCAGCATACTGTGCAGGGGAAAAAAAGAGAAAGAAATGAAGGCTCATACCTATACATCAGATATACCAGTTATAAGGCGATATTCCAAAACCAAACAGATGGATATCAATAAAAAGACATATTTGCAATAAAAAGATACATTTACACTTTTCCTTAAGTCTGCTGTCTTCTTCCTAGGAACCACAGTGTGGAATGACTTTTTATAATGTATAAATTGATCATTTGAACTTTCCCAAGACTTGAAGTTGCAAATGTTTTTCTGTTGTAAAAACATTTCTGCGTTGTCTTGGCCTTCCCGGGGAGCCAAGAAACAGAAACGTCGTCTGTGTTGTGTTACTGTCACTGTTTCCTGGCCGTCAGTGTCTGACTGCAAAATAAACAGCTATCTCAAAATACCTATGCAAACATGAGCTTATTCTTCTACTGATACGATTTGCATTAAGCTGAATCATTTCCCAGAATAAATTCAAAGGGCATATAATTTTAAACTCCTATGATGGCAGTTGTTCTAGAAATGGGTTTATATAAAGGAGGCAGGCCCTTTATTAATTTATACAAAATTTTCCACGAGGCTGATAATTGAAGTTCCAAAGGCAATGAGTTTAATTATAATGCCACCTGCCTTGATATCAGATGAACTGTTTATTTCGGAAATAACAGTAAAAAAAATAGGTTAATGCTTTTTCAAAGTTTTCAAAAGCATAATGGAACTGTGGATGTAAGCCATTTTTGTCTGCATTATAGTAAGTCCTTGCGATCCAGTAAATTCTTGTAATTGACAATTGCCAGACTTCTTCTCTGAGTGAGGCTTCTCCCTTTATTTTTGGATGAATGGGATTCTAGTTTCTTAACTCATTAAAAAGCATACCTTTCTGGTGTGTAGACAATTACTAATACAAGGGCAACAGAATTAATAAATCCAAGATACAAGGAAATCCCTATGTCTTTATTTATTCAGTTATTGTTTTATTAGGGACAGGATCTCACTCTGTCACCTAGCCTGGAGTGCAGAGGTACAATCATATCATAGCTCACTGTAACCCTAAACTCCTGGGCTCAAGCAATCCTTGTGTGTCAGCCTCCCGAGCAGTTGGGACTATAGGCACCTGACCCCAAGCACAATAAAATTTTATTTTATTTTTTGTCTACAAAAAATGGGTCGCCCAGGCTGGTCTCAAAATCTGGCCTCAAGTGATCCTCCTGCCTCAGCCTCCCAAAGTGCTGGAATTACAGGCATGGACCACCATGGCCAGCCCTCTATGTCTCTTTTAAAATCAACTAAGGACGGTGTATTTAGAATCACATCATTTAGCAAAACTACTGTCTGATGGAGTGCAAGTGTTTTACAAGAGAGCCTTATATTGCAAAAAGAAAAAAAAGAAATGAAGTTGAGGAGTCAAAGAAAAATGCAGGTCCAAATATGAAAAAGAAAACATTGCCAACTATGCTTTTAGTTCTTGTTGACAGGTTTTAAAGACTTTGGGGGCTGATATCTTAAAAGAAACTTGTTTTTTAATGGTGGAAAAATCCTGATGGCTTCATGGCATAGCAAGATGTAGAAAGAGGGTCCTATGTGGGCAGGGGTCTCAACACTGTCATCACCTAAGAATCTCCTGGAAAGACACTTCAACTCTGATGCCCGTGCCTGATCCTGGCCCAGGTACTCCTGAATCCCCATGGGTGGGACTCAGACATCAGCATTTTTCAAATGTCTCAGGTGATTCCAATGTGCAGTCAAGTTGGAATATCCCAGGTAGGAGTAAATCACACCCATCAAACCTAAAGGCCGCGAATAGAAACTATAGAAAGGGACAGTAAGGATCTCAGTATACAAACATGAATCATTTAGTAACCATGGCTTGTTAAAATACATCTGCAAAAGCATTCATTTGAAATCCACATCTTCACCTTCACGCAGGGTCTAACACCACCACCAAGACTTCTGAGTGTATTGGAATAAGCCAAAGTCAATCATTTGTCAACTTCCTGCCAAATGTGGGAATTGCTATAGGGCAGCATTGAAAAGGGCTTGGCCTTTTGGGAAAGATGTCCCAGGATTTTACAGCAACGGGTTCTAAAAAGCAAAAAATCATGGAGGTCAGATTCTGGGTTCAGGGACAGGACAGAAAGTCTCACCCAAACCACAAGAACAAATAGAGGAGCTGAAACGTGACCGCACTTGGTTCTCTGGAACACATACCCTTGGCAATATTGACCTGAAATGTGCTCCTTTGGAGAGAGAGCATAGTCACGCCAACAAATTAATAGCTGTTATTTGATTAAAGTTTGAAAATCTAGACCGTGTACTCAGCCAGTGTGAAATGTAAAGGTGGCCCTAGGAATAATTTCTTGAAGCCACCGCACTGCCTAGATGGCATGCCGTGTGGCAATGGCGGACTGTCTCCCTTTGGAGTCGTGGGGGAAGGAAGACGACATCACATCCGATTTAAATGGCCCCAGAAAAGGTAATTTACCACATGTGGGCGAACATTTTATTACCAAGCAGGAAATTCATTTCTCAGGCACAAGAACGCACAACAAGAGCCACCACGGTTGGCAGTATCTGGCGTCCTCGTTTAATGACTTTAGAGCGCTGCCAGGCACTGAACGTGACAAAGAGGACTGAAGCCTCATGTTTTGGCGAAGTGTGAAGCAGGGAGGTCCTTCCAAATACCGTTTCAAGATGCCCTGCCATTTCCCAGCCCGAGAGACCGCACCACCGGGAGGAAGACACTCTGGACAAAAGCTAGGTGTGAGGGGTCACGTTCGTTCTGGCAAGGGAAATGCACGATTTGGCCACTGGCTTGGAAAACAGAGTTTTGGAAATACAAGAAGAAATTAAACATGATTCACTGAGCTAATCACCCAGGACACACACTGTGAATCACTACACAAGATGCATTCTCGGTACAATAAAAAGACCCAGGCATTGCCAAATATAAATGTGACTCCGACTCATTATACGCCTGTCTTCAGAGGCAAAGCGCCTGCTTGCTGGAATTTTTCCTCTTTGCATCAATGTGGCAGGGAACATGAGTGTGCCCTTAGTTCTTGTATATCTGTGATGTCTTCTGATGCTTCCTCTCTCCCTCTGTCTGCATTAACATTTTCCTTTACCTTTCTACTGAATTTGATATGATAATCGTTATGTCTTTGCATTTCTCTCCTGGTGTAGCATGTGACATTTCGGTTTCCTCGACCTTAACTTAGTGTATTACACATGCCATAAATATTTGTTGGATGGATGGATGGATGAAGTAATTAATTCAGTATACTATTTTTTTTTTTAATTCTTCTCCGACCTTTCTGTCTTCTTCGGTTTAACTTTATTGGCTTAATTTCCACTTTCTCTACATTATCTCTGGATGCTACTCAAGAATCACCACACAGTTGTCTTTCTATCTTTGGTATCTCATCAGTTCTCCCTGCATTAAGTTATGACCCGTGGAATGTGTGCGTGGAAAGGCCTTATTAGAGGAGACAGAGCACCAGGGAAGGGACTCTCCACGTGGGGGGTGTGATCAAACAGGTAGAACTGGGGAAGTTGGGGCAGAGAGGACTTGAGACAGCATTCAGTGAGCTGGGAGGTCTTTTCTACATGGTGCAGGGAGGTATATACAGAATGCAGGTGAGAGCTGTTAATGGAAAGAACCAAACTCTGCAAAACAATTTTAAAGAGGTTCATTCTGAGCCAGTATGAGTGACCTTGGGCTGGGAAACACAGTCTCAAGAGGTCCTGAGAAAATGCCCCCCAGGTGGCCAGGCTGCAATTTGATTTTAAACATTGTAGGGAGACGAGAATTGTAGGGGAAATCATAAATCAATGCATGGAAGGTGTACATTGGTTTGGCCTGAAAAGGTGGGACATGTTGAAGTGGGGGCTTACCGATTATGAATGATTCAGAGATTCTGTGATTCATATTCAGTTAAAGAAATAAAGCTTTGTCTAAAGGCTTGGAATCAGTAGAAAGGAATGTTTTAAGACAGAGAAGTCTGTTAATCCTAGAGCAGGCCACAATATACCCACTGAAAGTGATCAGTTAAGCAAACTGATGGCCTGCAGGCGTGACTTAACCTCTGCCTCGCGTGGCTTTAGGTCCTGTTTGTAATACAGTATCTTGTTGCCACAGAGAGTCGGTTCTGTCAGTCTTACAATCTCTATTTTCACATTAACGCTGGTCAGTTGCAGGGTCTACACTCTGAAAGAAAGGGGCTGTAACGAGGTGTATCTGACCTCCCTTCCCATCAGGGCAGGGAATTTAGTTTCAAGGTTTTTCTGGGGTCCCCTTGGCCAAGAGGAGGTCCATTCAGTCAGTGGGGTTTAGGATCTTATTTTTATTTTACAGCATGATGAAGAAAGGTAAGACAAGCACCAGCCAGGGTGGCAAGCTAAGATGGGGTCTGGCTAACGAAGGCTGCAGACTGGGAAGAGAAGAGGAAACACGGCAGGCAGGTGAGAGGTGTGGTTACCACGTGCCCGATGGCACAGGGCTTGTTCTATCCGGTGTTCACCCAGGACCCCAAATCAGCAGACCAGCGATGCGCTGCCCTTAAAGGGATATACAAGGCAAAGGCTTAGACTATCAATATCCAGCCCTTTAGTGTTCACGGGTACAATTATTGCTCTTCATATACCCTGGAGATTTGGAATTTGACCTTCTTCCCTCACCTCGGGGAACCTATATCTAAAAGCTAACACTGTTGATTTCATTATTCGTGGGGGTTGCATTTGTAAACTCTGCTACTCACTAACATTTATTGGTGACCCCAAATCAATATCCACAGCACTTTGGAGGTCATTTCCAGACAGGCTCAGAGCTGTGAAAAATTCGAGTCGCCCAACCTCCCAGGTGAGGTTGAATTAAGGAGACGCTCCACTTTCATGTCTCAGCTCGTAGCCCTAAAATGAGTGTCCTTTCTGTGGGCAACATAGGGCCACGTTTTTCACATTTTTGTGCTTCTTGTTGGTTATTTTGCTCGTTTGAAATGGCCCCCACGAGCATTGCTGAAATGTTGCCTAGTGTTCCTACAGAGGCTGGGATGTGCCTTACAGACAAAAATATGTGTTTTAGAGAAGCTTTGTTTCAGAGGACTTATAGTGTTGTTGGCTGAGGACTCCATGAGAATGAATTAACAATCTCTATTCCCCAAGTGTCTTGGAACATAAATACACATGAAACAAGGTTATCAAGGTTATGTATGGATCGGTTGATGAGAATGTTGTAACCAGAGGCTCACGGGAACCTAATCCTGTATCTCCCCTGGGAGTGATATTCGATATTCACTAATTCAGTATTTTTGGTGACTTTATAGAACATCGCTACAGTGAATAAAGAGGATGAATTCCATTTTCCAAGTATTTGTTTCTCAACCCTCTCTGCTCAGGCAAAACCTGCATTTCATTGTTATGCCTTCTTAAGCCTCCAAGCCTGCACCAAGTTCCCACAACCGGGGACCCACGGGTCCTCCCCCTTTCCCTCTCCTGCCATTTGCAAAGTCATCTCTCTCCCCAGCACCTGCTTCATAGCTGAGTCACCTCTGGGGCACAACAGCTGTTCTGCCCAGTTCCCCCGTGCTGCTCTCCTCTCTGTACCCAGGGGCAAGCCACTGCCCGCCGCATTCAATGTCCTCCACCTTCTCACCCACCCAGTGAGATGCAGCTACATCCACAAAGTCCAGTGGAAGGACCACCTCTTCCAGGAAGCCCTCCAAGGCACCGATCTGAGAAACTAACCACGTCAACGCCCTGGTCCATTTGCATGAACCTCGTGACCAAGTGCTTCGTACGGACAGAAGCAGCCACCTCTGTGTGCGTCTTGGGATTGTCCACGGTACTTGGCACCGTTGCTGATTAAAATTGGCTCGTCATTCCATCAAACCAAGACGTCCTACAGCTGGGATTGGCAGACATAAAATATGGGATTCTCAGTGAAGTTTCAATGTCAGATAACCAAATGCTCTTTTTGAGAATGAGTCTGTCTCAAATATTGCATGAGATATACCTGTACTACAAAATGATTCGTCGTTAATCTAAAACTCAAATGAAACAGGGTGTTCTATGTTATCGTTTGCTGTGGACTGGGTTGTGTCTCCTTCCCAACCCCTGCAAAATCCGTATGCTGGACCCTAACGTTCCACGTGACTATATTTGGAGACGGGGCCTGTGAGGAGGTTAAATGAGGTGGAAGGGCGGGCTCCAATCCTGTGGGGCTGGCGCCCTCACAGGAAAAGGAGGAGACACCAGAACTCGCTCTCCACGAGGACGCAGCAAGAAGGTAGCCCAGCTACAAGCTAGGACCTCGCCAGAAACCACACCTCCTGGCCTTGACCTTGGACTTCCAGCCTCCAGAACAGTAAGAACATAAATTTCCACTGTTTAAGTCCCCCAGTCTGTGGCATTTTGTTATGGCAGTCTGAGCGGACTAATACATCTAACAATAACAGTTTTTAATTGTTGATACATTATCAGAAAAAATGCTTCCTAAGGAACACAAAAGTAGCGGCTGCCTGGCCTCCTAACGGTGAAGACCATGAAAAGATGAAGCCTCAGTGAGGAAGTTGTAATCAAAGGCAGACGGTGCAAGACCATCTGTGAACACCACGGCTGAGCAGGCACAAGGTACGATCCAAGTCAGGACAGGGGGACTGACGCAGACTTCAGAGACAGGGCCCTGGAGCTGATTTTTGAAAAGAGAAGACCTGGATTTTTAGAGGAGTCAGAGAGACCAGGTAGATGAATGTCCCTGGCGAAGCTGATGTTGTAGAAATGACCACATGTATTCATGCATTCCTCGCTGTTCCACCTTAGTGTCACTGGGGTGTTTTTGTTTTGATTTGACCATTTTTCCCTAAACTATCAAGAAGCATGTTCACAGATTGCGAATTACAAAGCTTGATCTCGTTAGTCACAAGGGAGTGTTCCGGTGTCTTCTGCAGGTATGCACGCGGGCCGGGGCAACAGAAAGTGCCTGCTTCTCAGCAGAAGGTGTGGAATACTGTGAGGCAGTACCTGTGCCTGTTACGAGGATGATTCCTTATGATGAAAATTCCTGTAGGTAATATTGTTCGATGCAGTCAGTGCAAACTTAGAAAAACAAATGTAGAACCTTTGAAGTCCTAAGACCAACTCTCAAAACCCCCAGGAAGAGGACACAGATATTGCAATATACTTGGAATTTTTGTGTTATTTTTTTGTGCTAACTTTATTCATAACCACAATCACCTGCACAAGCAGAGCAAAGAAACCATTCTAATACAGTATTTCATAACACAAGCTTCCAAGGATTTTGGCTCAATTACTTCAGTGATGTTTCTGCAGTCAAGACTTGCAAAGTTTATCTCCCTCTGCTCTCATTAGAGTGAGATTTGCAAGGTAATATTGTTATACTGCCAGTCTGAGAGCAGCTCCGTTTTCTGAAAACACACAGCCAAAAAAGACTTCCTGCTGCTGGCCACGGGAAAGCCAAGTGCTAGTTCTGATAATGGATGTGGAGTGGGGGGAGAGAGAGAGCGAGCGAGAGAGAGAGAAGGAATCCCAGAATATGATGTTGGTTGGTCCTAAGGATTTGGGCTCTGTTAGTTGCAAAAGTCATTTAAAATATTTTATATTTGCAAGAGAGAAGATAAAACAGGATGTAGGCTATTTAATTCCCTACTACCACCACCAAATATTATATATCACCACATAGGAGAAGTCCAATTGGCAATTTAAAATTCATTTTTTAAATTTCAAAATCACCTACCACCTCAACATGGAAAGTAAAATCGAACAGTGCCCACTATTGGTCCCCAAAGAGTGAATCAAATTCCCAAACTACTAAACTCACGTAGTAACTGTGAGTGTATGTGCTTGATTCTAAGCAGATAATAAGCAGATCAACATAAGCAGAAGATCCAATAGTTTTCCCTAACA
>JAQIFY010006196.1:0-10493 GCA_028533085.1 Varecia variegata
ATCATTTATACATGATGTTTTTATTTTATATGGGTCATGGATAAAAGTTTCATGGTATATTTGATAACTGATTGATAAAGGTAGGCAAGTTAATTTATTATGAAATTGTTATGCTGAGTTATTTTTACAGTCTCTCCTTCCCATCCCAGTAGTCAGCCTTGATAACACCTTTCTACAAACATGAAGACATTCAGATATCTTGGATTATTCCAATATATTTTCTGTAGTTTGATTTCTGTAGTTTGAAATATCACTTGTTCTACATAGTTAAAAGGATCACTTTAAAGCACTACAATTCACTCTATATTTTGTATTGTCTTTCCTTTACCTTTTTGTTATGATACAGAAATGCTGTACACTTAAAATAGATATATTTTTAAAAGTCAGCTTATTTTGTGTCTACCTATAGACTTTAAAATTGTGGTATGATGAGAATTTAATTATTACATGTTGAACAAATAAACATTCATGAGCCTGGTACATTCTAAAAAATCCATTTATTGACTTTTTAGAAGGCATTTTATTTATTAAAGCAAGAGCTTCTTGAAAGCTATGTGAACTGACAGGAATCTCTCTCTCTCTCTCTCTCTCTCTCTCTCTCTGTGTGTGTCTTTCTTTTAATCAGGAGATTTTAAAATCCTTTGTATATGGACTCTAATAAAAATGAGGCCAAATAGATGTTGGCAGAATAAAAATAGTTGAGCATATTATTATGTTTGCAAAGTTGGAGAGCTATTCTTATGATATTTGTTAGCCATTCCTAATACTTTTCGACCAGACTTTCCTGATAGTTCCTAAAGAGACCTTGATGGTATGCTCCCTTTGTATTCTATTTGTAGAGGTGTATCAAACAATTACATGACTACCTGATGCAGGCAGAGCACCCCCTCTACACATAAAGCAGAATATATGCCCAATTCCAGCTATCTTCATGGTTTCATAAACATGCATCATCCATGCATTCTCAACAGGGGTGATATCACCCTCAGTAGGGGCAAACTTTGATTGTTGAGGGAAGATTAAAAAAATCTTAGATATTACAATATCTTGTATATATCTGTATATAAACAGATGTGCAATATATCTGTAGTATTAAAAATCCATGGTGTGAGAGCAATTAGGAAAAAAATGTCTAAAAAAGCTCCTGAAGCATGAGTGAGGGAGTGGGTAAGGAGGATGAGTAATGGGAAAAAGATTGAGAAACACTACATTATTTATACTGCCACTTCTGGGCCTTCTACTCAAGTGTGGCCTACTAATTTCTGTTTATCTCCAAATAGTGCCTTTAAGGATAATTGTTACAGTTTTCTGGTTTGATGTATAAATTCTACTTTTAGGACAGAAAGGTAAGATTTTAGTCCTGGCTTGGCCATTTTCATGTTACACAATGTTCCATTGAGTAAAATAAAACAAAGACTTTGTCTGCATACATATTCTTCATTACATTGGCATTGATGAGAGTAATGATTCTCTTGAAAATATTTCTCTAAGCAGCTAAAACTTAAAAGATATAAGTTTTACTATTTTGAAAATGAAAAGAAGTCTTGAATGACCGCCAGCCTACTTCCAACTTAATTTTATGCTTCCTCACTTTTCCTCTTTTCCTTGCCAATATATGCTGCCCCCAACTAAATGAGGGCAAGAGTTGCCTGAACAAATATAACATCAAAGGGCAGACAGCTTAAGATAAAGAGCTGATACTTTTAAATTCTAATTTTCCTTCCTACAGACACCCATCATTTCTTGAGTAAAGGACAAGGAAATCTGCTCATTTTTAATCAGTTGACTTTAAGGTCACATGTTTAAATTGGAAAAAGCTCTAACATCTGTATATCATTGTATGTATATTATGAAAATTATTTTTTAACTGAAGAAAATAATTTAATTATTATGCACATTAACATTAATATATTGAAATCCAATTGAATAACCACAGTTTTGCTTCCTAAAATCAATTTCTATCTATGGAAAGTTAGATACACAAAAGTCTTGTTTCCTTATGAATAAAGAGTGTTTTTAGAGCAATTTCTTATTTTGTCTTGGAAAGATTAATTGCGAGAAGCAGATATAATTGTTATGACTTATAGAAAGAAAAACTGAATTTTGTAATTTTACTAATTAGCAGAAATTTTGTTGTTTTCTGACCCTTAGCACAAAGTATTTTATAACCAAACAGAATGTCTTCAGCAACTTGATTATAGATAGATAAACACACACTCACTTATATATATATATATATATGAATGATATCTAAATTTTTTTAATTGTAGTTAAATAAAACTGCTAATATCTCCTTTTTAGCATAGCTAAAATACACAATATCAGCAGTAAGCATTGGACTAGACATAGTTCTCTTCACCATGATTTTAATACATACATGTTTTAATTAGTTTGATAAGCATGATAAAAGAACTAGGAAATGAACCTGAGAAACTATCAAAAAATTTTAAAACATTGCCTTAAAATACACTTTACAAATTGAGAAATAGGTTTCTAACCTGTAAAGCTAATTGCTGTTTTATCTGTTTTCCTTCTTCTTGCCAAACTCCAAGGTGTAGCTATGTATGCTGACCCTTCTTTCTCATACTCTATTCACCTCTCAAATCCTTGTACTTTCTGGTTTCCAAGGTCATCGTGACTGGCAGATCTCTGCACCCAATCCCAGAACTCTCTTGACCACATGACTCCTCTTCATGTTTTCCTTCCCTTCTTTGTTCTGTCAACCAGGGTTCCCCTGTCTCCTTCACAGACTCCTTTTCCTCTCATTTTGTACATACTTCCTCAGGTGTTACCCTGGACCTCTTTTACAGCTTCCCTACCTTTTCTTTCTCAGATAACTCACCTATTCAATACTTTTAGGCTTTGACCATTTCTTTAATGTAGATAATTCCCACATCAATATCTCAAAGGCCAACCTTTCATTCTAAATTGCAAACAAAAATGTTGAAACTGCCTGCCTGGCATCTTTACCTGGGCATCTTGCTGGCTCCTTTAAGTCACTGAATCCAAAACTGAAATCATCCTCTCTACAAATCTTGATGCCCTTGCATCATCATCATCATCATTATTACCATTGTCATCATTAATATTACAGAAATCAACCATTGAAATCTGAATCATGTTAGTTGTTTCTTCTTTTTCCTTGTTCTTGACCTTCAGCCAGTAGCCAAATCATAGCATCTTCATTCTTTATGACCTTTTCCTTATATATGCTCTCACATAATTGTGTGTGCACATTACATTTGTTTAGACTTTTACAATTTACAAAGCATTTTTGCATGCAGAATTTCACTTTTTGCAACCAACGTGCAAGATCAGTATCCTTTTTATAATTTTCATTTTGAAACAGTATAAATTAGTGATTGAGTTCAGGTTTGGAGCTGGCCTGTGTGCATTCTGGTTCTGGCTGCTTACCTTGCTAGCTGTATCATCTTTGGCATGTTACTTAATCTAGTGCCCCCTTTCGTCATCTGAAAAAGGGGGATTATAATGGTACCTATCTTACTGGACACCTGAGGAAGTATGTACAAAATGAGAATTAAAATATTTAATGATGTTAAACATTTAGATCGGTGCCTTGTGTTTAATAAGTCTTTGTTAGGTGAAACATTACACAGCTTGAGGTTATATAAGTGACAAAACATAGCACATATTATAAGTCCTAAAATTCATGTCTTTTGTATCCATATCCCATGTTTCACCCACTTTATGGCACATAATTTTGCCTTTTTCAAAAATTTCTGTAGGAATAATTTTTTCTGTATTTAACTGGAGACTGGACTAATTTATAATCAGAATATTACTTGAAAGTATAAAACTTTATAATAGAATTTGTAGTTAAATAAGTCATTTAATAGAGTTCACCCTCTTGGTGCTTACACCCTGTGCTCCCACCATTCTTATAAGAACTTTTTAAAATTATTATTTTAATAGGTCTCGAGAATAACATTAAAGTCATTATGTATATATTCCTGGATGATAGTCTAACATATCTGCCAAGTTATGAGTATTTAGATATTCATGAGTCTTGACATCTGTCACTTGGAATGTTAAAAGTTTATTTTTACCCCCCAAATACCCGACACATTTAATTATCCTTTGTAAAGTTTCAAGAAGTTTGGAGAAAACTTTGATAGAGTTTTTTCATGTATATACATTCATGTACAAGTTTGTGAGGGAGTCAGATGACTGTTACTCCATAATTCTAGATTCTTATTTTAATCTTTTTAGAATTAGAGTCTGTTAGATATTTCTTTACTATTTAGGCAACGATTACATTTCTGCATAGTTTTCTTGCCATTGTTTAAAATTCAATATGTTATCTTTGACACTGAGTAAGCATTAAGTAAATATATAAGGTATTTGTTCTGTAATAATAGCATATTTCATTTTAAGCCTCCTGTACTATACGGATAATTTCTCTTCTGAAGAATGGAAGTTTACTTAGGTATTTATCATACCTTTAAGATTTTTGATACAAGTATATTAAATTCACTTAATTTTGGGTCTATATGTACAAAACATTTCACTGTACAAAATAAAGGACACAAAACCGAAATACTGCCCTTCCTACAAAGTCCAATTCAAAGTTGCAAACCACAAGGAAGAAGGAAGAGGAGCAAAAAGTAACTGTCTACCACTGAGGTTAGCTCTGTTTGAAAGAATGTTCACATAACAATTCTTATATATCACTGGACAAAATGCAGAGCCATAAAGGGAAGTTAAGGAATGTCTGTTTTCTAAGAAGTGATTTATTAAGCTAAAAAATTCATGTTTTGACTAAAAGATGTGTCTCATAGCAACTGATATTTAACTTGATTAGTAAAGAATGGACAGAACTTCTAGAGACATAATTAGGCATTGCAAGTCAAAGAAATAACTGGAGAGAAGACTTGGGTCGTGATCAGATTACTACATGTCATCTGGTTTTATTGAAGCAGAGTCTTCATATTGGGAGATAAAGCTCAAAGGATAATAAGGAAATGTTACTCATCCAGGTATGAATAGTAGAGATGAGCATTTCTATTAATAAATGGCATAATTTAAGTAATGAAATGCTTAGATATGACAAAAGTTAAGTGCAACACCCCTAAATTACTAACTGTATTGCTTCATGTCTGTGTTTTTTTCTTTGCCAAATTATTTCTCTCATTTAGAAGTTTATCTTTTATGGAAGTGCAGAATGACTTAGCCATATGGGAGATTTTATGGTTTACCCATATGGGGGGTCATGGTATTTGTTGTTTATATTATGTCAAACCTTTCTAGAAGATTTGTCTATAATAATTTTAAATGTCATTATTTTAAAAACATTAAGATCATTTATGTGATTTTTAACCCTTCCTTTTAATTACCTTCAAAGCTAGTTGATAGGTCAATCTGTTCCTTTGTAGTCATGATTTTTAAAAATCAAAATCAGTATCACCCAGAGTGAAGGGAGAGGCCCGAAGCAAGCAAGTACAAATACTGAGAGAACCTTTCTTCTTGTTGGAGGAGGAAGTTCACAGTGTTTCCCACAAGGTGTCATGCTGCTATGGAACTTTTTTCCTCATTTCTTTGGCACCAGTGGCCGGAGAGGAAGCAAGAGCTGATAGCAGGGAAGCAGACAAGGCTAACTAGCTGTTGGCAGGAATGTGGACTGATAGAAGCATCATCCAAAGGCGACTGATACTCGTTCTTTGATTAAGTTGTAAGCAGGTAGTTAAGTCTCTCTACTTGGGGAGTTACAGCTGCTGACTACTAAAGAAAAGCTGCGGGAGATGGAAGCCTAGAAAAGGGGAGGCCGGCTATGCCTTGAATGAGCCTTGGATTCTCAAAGAAACACTTTTCTAGCCTGGGAATGATACCAGGATTCAATTAAACTGATGTCAGTTATCAAGTACAGAGTATTTAAGTAAACATTTTCCTTCCAATCTTTTTTATTTCTGTGGTTATAGTCTTCCCTTTTAAATTTCTATGCTTAGCTCTTAAAGAATAATTAACTAGGGAAGTTGTTAATCTCTATCACTATGTATGTTTGATGTGATCACAAGAAACTGACCTTGACTTAGTGGTAGCATATCCTAATGATAGGCAAATTTTAGGGAAACAAAATAGCACAATCTGTCTTCATTACTAAACTTTTTAGTCTAAACCTAAAAGTTACAATAGCTACAAAAACACATGTGTATAATCAATTTTCTAATCAGCCAATATATTGTTTTCCTGCCTTGTTGTTTATCACTTAAAAAGGTATGGAGTCTTTCAGTTGGCACCCTATTCACACAAAAAACATTTACAGTTTTTTTTACAAGATTGTCTACAACCAAATGATTTTCTAAGACATTTTTAACTTACTTGCAAAAACTCTGAATTCAGTTATGATTTTATAAAAGAACCTCTCTTCCCCACCATCATTCCCTTTGTGTGGAACTCAAAGAGTATGTTGAGTTCTCTGCTTCATGCAACATCAAAATGATGTCCTAATGAGTGACAAAAGTCCATTACTGTTGCTGTTAATGTTCCTATTAAGAAAATAATATCTAGGCCAGGCACAATGGGTCATGCCTATAACCCTAGCATTTTGGGAGGCTGAGGCAGGACGATTTCTTGAGGCCAGGAGTTTGTGACCAGCCTGAGCAAGAGCGAGACCCCATCTCTAAAAAAAAATAGAAAAATTAGCTAGGTCTGGGGCACACGCCTATAGTCCCAGCTAATCTGGAGGCTGAAGCAGGAGGAATTGCTTGAGCCCAGGAGCTCAAGGCTGCAGTAAGCTATGATGAGGTCACTGCACTCCAATCCGGACAACAGAGTGAGACTCTATCTCAAAAAAAAGAATATCTAATTCTTACAACGTTGTTTACGTGGAAATAATACTCATTTTAATCTCATTTGTTTTATTCATTATTTTATCCTTGGTTTAATTATACTTTTATGATTTATTTCAAATACAAAATATGCCAAAACCAGCATGTAGGTCAAAGTATACATAGCAACATGAACCTTGAAATCGTAGTAATATCTCCCATTGGCATGCCATTCAGAATAGACTGCCTCTTAGAAATAGACAAGTGATTCATCTGCTCTCTTCTTGTTTATGTCTTCCCTTCCCTGATGGTGTAGATGTATGTTCCTCTTTATCTACACCCTTTCCATTCCGTTGTATTTTTTTCCTATTTTTTTTCTTATGGATCTCATAAGAACCAATTTTGCAATCACAAAGAAACATTTGTTAGACATGTTCTTTATCTGAGTTTCTGTGCTTCAAACTGGGTATTCAAAAAGAAAGACACTGTGCACGAGGAATATGAAGTCTACTAAGGGAAGCAGACATGATTTACTTCATTTTTTTCTTTCAACATTTATTTAATAAATCTTTGTGTACTAGATGCTTGTTATTGCATTAGGTAGGAGAGATAATAGATGAAAACATAGAATTCTGTCCCCAAGCTAATAAAAAGACAGGCAAAAACAAAACACACACACACACATACCACTGCCCTATTTAAATAATTGCTTTAATAAAGAAAAAAATATGTATCCAAGTGCAAGTAGAAGCACAAGGGAAACATCAAAGCCTTTTTACAGGAGATTAAAAAAAGACCTCACAGAGACTAAACAGCCATGACATGGAATAATAACAGCAACAGTAGCAAAACATTCAAAGTATAAAGGAGGCACAGGTCAGTAATAAATATACTTCATTTGTACACTTGGTAGTAGAATTAAAAATATACTCTTACACATCTTTTTATAGCTCTTTCATTATCTTCCTTAATCTCTGCACATTCATAATAGGTTTCCCGTTAATGTCGTTTGAATCAAGTACCTAGTGCTGGATACAATGGAAAGAACACAGACAGATCTAAGTTTAAATACTAGTCTTGATTCTTTCAACCTGCATAACCTTAGGAAGTCACATTACTTTCCTAATCTATTATCTGAAAATGGGAATAATGTCCGCTCCCACCTTGTAGGGTTTTTGTGAAGAGTATTTGAAAAAATTGCTAATTGTAGCACACACCCCCTCTACATAAGAGTCTCTCAAGACATGACTATTATTTTAATATTGGTTATGATCATTTTACATTTCATTAATTTAAAATATTCTTCCATTTTCTTGTTTTAAATAAAAGCATTAGAGATGTGTAATTATCTTTCAATATCATAATGCTAAGTCTTTAGCATTTCAAACAAAATTGGCTTATAAATGTGTCTGCATTCATTCTACCACATCTATGTGGAATATAAAGTTAATCTGATTTTTAAATTATGGACATTGGCAGTAAAGAGTGTTTTTGTTTGTTTCATTTTGAAAATCTTTCTTATCAAAATACTTGACCTAAGCATTTACTTCCCTACTATCCTGTGCCTTATTAATGAGAACTTACTACCCAAAGCAACTCTAATCATGTAAATACTTAAAGGGATTGATGGAGTTGGCCATGTGCAAGCAAAGTTCAAGTTGAAAATTATTTTCCAAGTGCCCATAGCTCATTTGGCTTTTGCCTCAAGACTTTTTATGCATAATTTGTCAGGGGGAGGACTAGGAGAGCAGGGGCAGAGTGAAGGCACGGGCCAGCCTTGCTCCTGTGGTTCTAACATTCAGCACCACATTCTCGGCCCCTTTCAGCTCTTCACAGTATCGGGGACATGGAAATTAGTCACTATGGTACTATTAGGTGGAACAAGAAAGCAGATATAGCATTTGTCTCATACCATCATCCTCTTTAGGGAATGAATGAATGGAATTTATCATGTATTTTACTAAAAATAGTTTGTACATTTGCTATAAGTATTTTTAAGAAAAGCTAATATTATACTAGTCTCTTTATTTTAATGTTTTATGATAGGGGTATGTATGTACCATAAAATACCACAGAATTTAAAAATTTATAAATACAAAGCTGTAGTTAAGAATGGCCATTTTCTCTCTCAGATATTTGGTTAAATCCTCCCTGTTTGGGTATCCTGGCACAAACAAACAGAAAAATTCAAGCACGTCTTACGCTTGGTACAGTTTTCAGTTATTTGGCTTTATCCTCAGACGTCATTGCTATTGCTCTTTCCATTCATCAATGTCCTTTGTTGTTACTAAATCTATTGTAGTACTTCAGGTTTTAATTCAGCTTACCAGCACTTATACTGTTGGCCATTTTTTCTTCTGGAAGCACTCCTTCCCTGGGTTCCGTCTTCCATCTCTTTCCTTCCATGGTTTTCCTTCTGTCTCTCTGGCCCTTCCTCGTCAGGTTTCTTCCCATGTTTCTCTTCCTCTGTACCACCTAGAAATGTGAATATTTCTCAGACTTCGTCTTATTATACCCTCTTTTCTGCCACTCTTACCTACCTATCTTTCCCGGGCAATCCCATCCGTTCCCATACCATCAATTCCTTGTATGTCTCTCAAATCTGGGTGCACACCTAGAGCACAATGTTTTTGTTTCTTAATACCAAAGGTAATTTTCCAGAATTTAAAAATTAATTAAGACTGACTCTTCTTCCTCTCCCTGTGTATTGACATAATTTCATACCTGTCCTCCTTTAGCTTGCTGTCCTTCCTTCTCAGAGCCTTTGCATTTGCTCTTTACAGTTATTTAATTCTGTTTCTCTTCTCTATTAAATTTTAACCTCTGTGAGAACAAGGGTCATGCTAATATATATTAAGCATGTTATCTGATACATAAGATACACTTAAGTAGTCTTAAAATTATATTCTTGTGTTAGAGTTGAAAATATGACCAATATAACAGGACATGGGGTTTAGAATATATTCTTTAACTTGTACCTTTTAAAGGAGGAGTATATGTGAAAGACTCCATGGAAGAACCAAGAAATTGAAGCATTTAGTTTTAAAGTAGTGACCAAATACTAACTGATCAACACTGTGGTGCTCACACGGTAGTAATATTCTCCAGGGATTAGGGAGTTGGGGGGGACAAACTCACAACTAATGGTCACAGACATGGTGAGCTTTGTGGAGGGGAAGGACATGCCTCTAAACTTCGCTTTGGTGAGGCAAAGACATAAAATGTAACCAGAAGATATTTGCACTTCAGTGTTTATTACAGCATTATTCACAATGGCTAAAATGTGGAATCACCTTAAGTGTTTGTCAAGGGACAAATGGATAAAAAAAAATATTGTGTATATACACAATGGAATATTATTTAGCCATGAAAAAGAAGGAAATTTTGTCATTTGCAGAAACATGGATGGATCTGGAAGACATTATTTTAAGTGATATAAACTAGACACAGAAAAACAAATATTGCATTTTCACACTCATATATGGGACCTAAAAAAAAAATTGATCTCATAGAGGTAGTGAATAGAATGGTGGCTACTAGAGATTGGTAAGGGTGGTGGGAAGGGGTAATTCTGTTAAATAGAAGGAAAAAGTTCTAGTGTTCAATAGTGCAATAGGGCAACTATAGTTAACAATAATTTATTATATTTCAGAATAGCTATAAGTTTTCAAATGTTCCCAACATAAAGCAATGATAAATGTTTCAGGT
>JAQIFY010006197.1:0-10491 GCA_028533085.1 Varecia variegata
ATATATATATATATACTGGGTAGAGATTTGTATTATATTATTAATGTATCTGGATTATCCTTTCTCATCAGGACGTTGAGGGCATCAACTAAAAAATATTTAAGTTAAAAGCAATAACAATAACAAAACCCAAGTAGTCTTAATTTTGGTCATTTATTGTCAGTAAATTTTATTTCATTTACATTTTCAGATGAAATTTTGATTAAATAATTTACAAATCTATTTTATCCCTGATCTATTTTCTAAAACATTTATTTATACCTCTCAATGACTCAACTGAATTTTTCTTGTATTTATTTTTATTCTATGTTATGTTGGTTGGATAAAAATTCCAAAAATATTGATAATGTATATTATTTTATCTTAATTAAAAGCATTCTCGCTTAGAACTGGAAGCAGACAAGGTTGCCTTCTATGACTACTTCTATTCAGCTTAGTGCTAGAAGTCCTAGCCAGAGCAATCAGACAAGAGAAGAAAATCAAGGGCATCCAAAGGGGGCAAAAGAGGTCAAATTATCCCTCTTTGCTGATCATATGATCTTATATCTAGAAAACCCCAAAGATTCCACCAAGAGACTTTTGGAATTAATAAATAAATTCAGCAAAGTCTCAGGGTACAAAATCAATGTACACAAATCAGTAGCATTCCTATACACCAATAATTGTCAAGTGGAGAGTCAAATCAAAGATTCAATACCGTTCACAATAGAGACAAAGAAAATAAAATACCTAGTAATATACTTAACCAAGGAGGTGAACAATCTCTACAAAGAGAAATATGAAACACTGAGGAGAGAAATCACAGATGATACAAAAAAATGGAAAAAAATATCTTGCTCTCAATTGGGAGAATCAATATTGTTAAAATGTTCATACTACCAAACATGATTTACAGATTCAATGCAATCCCCATGAAAATACCAACATCATATTTCACAGATTGAGTCTTGTTATTTTATCCATTGAGACACTCTATGTCTTTGATTAGAGAGTTTAACCCATTTACGTTCAATGTTATTATTGATAGGCAAAGACTTATGCAAACCAACCAGAAATCAAATTACATCTTGGAAGTACTAGTAAGACTGTATTACTGTTGATGATAAACTTTATTACCTCATCGGGGTAGAATCTACCAGGTTTCTCCACTGTACGGTTTCTCTTTTATTTTTCCTTTTCTTACATTGCACATTTTGTAATGATATCATTATGTGCAGGGCACACTTAAGGAGTGGGGTGTTATGCTACATCTTTTCAAGGAAAGAATATCTATATAAATTATTTGGAATTACTATACACAAGATATTTGTCTATACTCTACCATGTATGTACTTATTCAATCATTTAATAATACCAGTGTGGGATTATCGCATGAGTTTCCCAGGGCTCCCATAGCAAATTACTACAGACTTTGTGTTGTAAGACAGCAGATATTTGTTCTCTCACAATTCTGGAGGCCACAGTCTGAAATCAAAGTGTTGGCAGGGCAGTCTCTAAGGAAGAATCGTTTCTTGCCTTTTCCAACTCTAGTGGCATTTCTTGGTGTTTTTTTTGTTTTTTTGTTTTGGTGTTTTAGCTACATCACTCCAACCTCTGCCTCTGTCTTCCCATGATTTCTGTGTGTCTCTCTGTATGTTCTCCTTATCTTCTAAGATAGCAGCCATTTGACATAGGGCTTGCCCTAAACCCCTAAATCAAGGATGATTTCATCTCAAGATCTTTAATTATATCCGCAAGACTTTATTTTCAAATGTCACATTCACAGATGTCATTGTGCTTGAACATATCCTTTGGAAGACACTGTTCAATCCACTATAATCATGGATATATATTTTATAATTGGGTTATGACCTAATGCTAGTTTACTATTTTGAAGCTTACAAATTGTCCTGGCCTTAAAGATTGGGAACTGTTTCAGTTGATTTCTGTATCACTTTTACCTACTCCCATCGGTGTGGGGCTTGTTCAATTGTTAACTGTTCAAAACACTATCTGACTTTCTGAAACTACAAGATGATCCAGATTTATCATGTACATTTTTTTCCCAGTCCTAGATTCAGCCATTTCTTCAAGAAAATTTGGTTTATTTTACTGGAGAATGGCATAGAAATCAAGATATGGTGCTAGGTGAGCTCATTGCTGCTAGTTTCCTGCTTCTAGGTCCTATCGCTGAAAGTACAAGGAATAATCATGTGTGTATACTAACCTCTGTATATACATAACAATAAATATTTCTAGATGCAAACATCTCTATTTATATTATGCTGAACAGGAGTTCATACTGATGTCTCCAACTCTATTCTATAGCCATATGTTTTATTTTAGACTTCTCCCCTTGCTTACCTATAACATCTCACTCCAGCTATTAGAAACCTGGCTCCCACCATCTGCCATCCATTTCCTGAAGTGTTTAATTCTAATATATATAAAATAAATAAATATCTAGAACTTTTAAAATAACATCACTAGAAATCAGAACACTCTTTCAGAAGATTTTTTTTTATCTCAAAGGCATAAGTACACCAAGTTAACAATTTTTGCCATGAAAATTTGGTGAAATACCACACACACACACCACCACCACCATCAGCACCATCACCAGTGGTTAAAGGAGAACTTATGGGTCCAGAGCTAAATTGCCCCAGAGCCAGTCTCCATAATCAACATAGACCAGTCAAGTGAAGGTCTAGAACCCAGTTAACTCATGGTAAGTAAACAACATCAAATATATTCACTAATATTCAGATCCTTGACCATTTCTGGCATTCTATTAATTATATTTATATTTTACATTTATCCCTATTTGTAACAGTCCCCACCATATACCACAAATCCATATACGGGGACCCTCAGTGCCTATATACTAATCAGTGTTTATCTCTACACATCCCTTTTTCTTAGATAAAATCCCACACTTCTCAAATTCCTAGCACATTTACTTCATGCTTTCTGTAATTCACATTCCATCAGTGCAAGAGCCTTATATTCCAAAGCTATTGTGTATGGGTTTCTTTTTATGCCTTTCACTAGCTGAAGCTATCTATATTCTCCTCAAAATATACTACCTTCCATGTACCAACTTCCTACTAAGTTCTAGAAGTAATTTAGGTTTCCTCCTAACTCCTATTTGTCATGTCCAGATAAGTCTCCTTCACTCTTCTCTAAAAACACCAAATTTAAAATTTTATGTCATCAAGTATAACTCAAAACCTCTCCTCTTTGCAATAATATACAGTTGTTTTGACCACTTATTTTTATTCTCTGAGACAGTGGCTATATCAATTGTGTTTCTGCCAGAATTCTTTAGTATCCCAATGTCATGATACTCCTTCCAGTACCATATGCCCACAGATTACCCTCCTCTCCTCTAAAATACTTATCCTTCTTTCTTCCTCAGCAACTCAATATGCATATCATCTTCTTGTCATTACAATAATCTCAAATTTAAAACATATATCATCTTGGTTTCAAGAATCATATTCTCTGAACATCTTATGTGTCCTCTTAATTCCTTGGTTCTCCAAAAATTGGGCATGTGAGACTGAATGTGGAACCTAAAAAAAGTTGAACTTATAGAAGTAAAGAGTAGAATGGTGGTTATCAGAGGCTGGGGGTAGAGGAGGGAATGGGATCGGAGAGATGTTTGTCAAAGGTTATAAAATTTCTTTTAGCTAGGAGACATAAATTCAAAATATTTTTTATACCATGGTGACTATAGTTAATAACAATGTATTGTGTTCTTGAAAATCAATAAAAAAGTAGATTTTACATGATCTCACCTCAAAAGATGATATGTAAGTGAGGTAATATTTATGTTAATTAGCTCAACTGAGCCATTCCACTATGAATACATATTTTAAAACATTATGTTGTATAAGATAAAAATGTACAATTTTAATTTGTCAATTAAAAATAAGTAAATTTTACCAAATTAAGAAAAAGAAAATTAGGCATGGGACAGATTAAAGCAACATTTGAATTTGTAAAGAAACCAAATGCATTTCTATAGAAAGAGTGTCAGGACACATTCACTGAAGGAATAAAATTTCTTAGCTAAACCTCCATAGATTGATACTGAGCACAATAAAACAATATGAGGATAAGTTTAAATTTATAGCACTTCATAGTCATCAGAAAAATAATTTGATCACAGAAATTATTTCCTTTGGAAATTGACTCTGGATGTGAACCTTTATGGGAATTTAAAATTAAGCTTTAGTCTACCTTCACTAAATACACATGCAAATCTTTTGATAGTTAAAAAAAGACTTATACACAAATTTGGGGCATCTTTATATTCAACTGCAAATTTTGAAATAATTTTATATCGTTTACTGTCACTGTGTGATTCATAGTAGACTATGCAGTTGTACTTGTTTTGAGTTGGACAGTTGAATACTGAGTTAAATGTCAGCCTGGAGAGCCATGTAGCCTTAGGGTAAAATTTTTGAATTAACTCAGGACGATGTTTGTTTTCATTTCTGATAGGAAGATCTACACTGTAAATAGGGATACCAAGAGGAAACATAAAAGAAAAATAAGAGGTAAAGGAAGATGGAAAACTGTAAAACTACCAATTTTCTCCTCTGAGTTGTATACTCGTATTCCTAGTTTCTTTTTCATTGCTATTATGGTTTTTCATGTGGTAAGAGTCCAAGTCATTTAATAATTTAATACTCCTGGGTTTCATATACCTTGCTATAAAACAAAGAATGACTTTATTTATTGATAAATTTGGGAATAAACTAGGAGAGCTTGGTAATTTTCCTCTTCTCCTCCTCTCTCTCTCTCTCTCTCTCTCTCTTAGCTACAAACTGTACAGAGACAGCAAATGTTCAGTTTCTGTCTTCATATGTTTCACAAAGGCCAGGACCCACGGGGAACAGGGGTTTGTAATTGTGTTACACTGGCTATATTTGGGGAGGATTTGTCTACCAGGTGCTAATATTTAGGTCTTGGCATCCCACTTGCCTCACATATAAGCCCCATATCAATAATGTCATATGGTACTGTGGTTCCTCTCTGACGATACTTATGCCTCTATTAGTTCAGACTACAGGAGATGAAAGGGGATGCTATAAACTTTATTTAAACACACACACATTAAACAAAAGTAATTAAATCTCTTCACTTCATTATATGCTTAGACTATAATCACTTTCAAATACATTAAAGTTTAAATGCCGACTTTTATATTTCTAGAAAAAATAGCCCATGATTATAGTATAAAATATTGAATAGTACTATTGGACTTAATAACATATAAAATAAATTTTTTGAAGCTTGCTATCACAACCATGAAAGGTTCTGAAAAATCCACTGGGCTAAAAACCACTATTTGAAATTACTTATTTTATTTCACACCAAATAATATGGTTAACAGTTTATAAACCTCCTGTTAGAACTTTATAAATCTCTTGATTTGAAACTTAACTCTTATGATGGTATCTTTCTTATTGTAAAATATTTGAAACTATGGTGACCTACAATGTGTTGTTATATAATTTATTGTCATTAAGGAAAATATTAGACACATTAACTTTTAAAATCCCATAAGCTTGAACAGTATATGATGAAGAAACAATCAGTGGTATTTCAAGTTTTTCAGCTGTTGTCAGTGACAGTCTGCTAAAGTAGAATACCATATATTTTTTAAGTAACAGAAAGAAGTAGGGCTTCTCGTGTCATAAAGACTTACCCTTCCTTAGAACAGCACTCTGTTTTACATTTTGGTACTTTCAATGCCATGAGCTAAAGACTATGAATACCAACAAAGTAATTCAACCAACTTTATTAGGTCTCCAAGGCAGAAAGAAGTTTAAAAGTTCACAACTGGCTATAACTCAAAATCCAGTCTTTTGTGTTTTCTCATTCATATTAAAAGTCTCCTCCAGCTTCAGAAATATCACCACATCATCTAAACTCTTTGCATTCAATTATACTTTCCATGCTAAATTTGGGATGAGAATATATCCATAGCTGTAGCTTAAAAACAAAATGCTTTCTGATGTTATAAAAATTGGCCGGGCACAGTGGCTCGCGCCTGTAATCCTAGCACTCTGCGTGGCCGAGGTGGGTGGATCGCTCAAGGCCAGGAGTTCGAGACCAGCCTGAGCAAGAGCGAGACCCCGTCTCTACTAAAAAATAGAAACATATTATATGGCCAAGTAAAAATATATATAGAAAAAATTAGCCAGGCATGGTGGCGCTTGCCTGTAGTCCCAGCTACTCGGGAGGCTGAGGCAGTAGGATCGCTTAAGCCCAGGAGTTTGAGGTTGCTGTGAGCTAGGCTGACGCCAGGGCACTCACTCTAGCTCGGGCAACAGAGTGAGACTCTGTCTCAAAAAAAAAAAAAAAAAAAAAAAAAAAAAATACTGAGAACCTTGTATGAACTAGGGATCTATGTGTAGCAGGGATTTTTATAAAGTAAAAAAGAAAATTAACCAAAATGTCAATTGCTTTCAAGGACTCAATACATGATTTACTGAACTTAGGCAAACAATCTATTTACTGAACATTGGGAGAGAAAATAATAGCTAAGAAAGGGAGAGAAAAACTATACTTTCAGAGAGTAGTGAAAAATAAAAGATGACTGCAAAGAGCCTTGATATTTAGTTTTAGGCCTTGAGAATGAGAAGAAATGCTCTTCCTAACACTCTGTCTTTTGCCTCAGACACTTCCTCCTTTTATTTTACTTGTGGTTCTAAAAGTAAATTAAATGATCCTTTACTGTGATCTACTACACTTCAAAATAACATAATTCTGTGTTCTTTATGTTAATAAGATATTTCATAAGAGTTGCATAAATATTTTATGAAAAGAAACTTGAATTCACAGAAGTTTGATACGGGATTGTCATAATACAGCGTCGTTAGCAGTAATGAAAATAACGCAAGGGGTGTAGTTAAGAAGAAGACAGAATTTCTGGAAACAAAATTCAAAATTGTGAGAAATCATCCCAATCATTTGTGTAATTTCCCCCTCACCACAATATAAATGGATACTCTTAACAGTGTAAGAGGAAGTGTAGGGAAAGCCATTAACTGTGGCAAAGGGAATAGAGATTTATTGGGGAAGTCTTCAAGATTTACCATTGGCTGATGGTAAATTAAAAAAAAAAGAGAGAGAAAATTTTCTCTAGAGCATCATGACATGTGTTAGCGTTCTGCTTCTCCTGATAACCATTTTTTTAGAATTGCCATAAAATTATTCATCTTTGTTACTATAAATAACTTTGACAATACATGTGCATTTAATTTCCTATATATATTAATTTTTGAGAGCGCTAGCTAAAGACATTTGAATATTTTAATCATTTCCTTTTTCTTACCATAACATTAGAAAAATGATATTGCCATATCCTATAATCAATTGTTAAATGTGCCTCAAAATCTTAGTGGCGTTTTTTATGAGCTGAATTACGTATGTCAAGTATGATTATTTCAGAACCATCTAATCCTAAAGTGCTACAGTCAAGTAGTTAATAATTGTTAGTTTCATGTTGTTAGAAATACTAACCATAAATGTTCACTACCACTTCTACGGTTAGAATATATTATTGAAAATGAAGCAAATGCAGTTTGTTGTTAAAAGCCTCATAACATTAAATCTTTCCAATGAAATAATAAAGTTTTTCTAACTTTATATAAACATTGTCATCCCTTAAAAATAATTGCCTCTGTAAGCTTTTTAAGTAATTTTGATCTTACTATACAGCAAGAATAAAGATCAGAATCTCAATAAAAAGAGGATCAGAATTAAGATATATTACTTACCTTCGGGCAAAATAAGTCTAAAATAATAACAATATATCTGTGTGAAGCTGTTATATAAGCAGTTAAAGACAAATTCACATAATTGGAGTTAAATACTAAGGAATTAATGTACACTTAGGAGTTGATAGTTTAAGTCATGACCTTATTATTCATAGCTGACAAAAAGAAAGGGAGTATCCAGAAGGGCCTGATGAAGTCCTACAGAGGAGGTGGTAAGGGTGAACTTGATTAGCAAAAAAGGGAAAAAGTATGTCAGGCGGGGAACAGAAACAAAATCTAACAAAGTAAATAGAATATTCCTAGGAAATTTAAAAATATTATTTTAGAAAAAAATTAATATCAAATTCAATTTTCAGTATATTAAGATGTGATAAAAATGAATATCTGTTAAAGAAATAATAGCATGAAAGAGACCTATGAATCATAGGCTCCACACCTTAAATTGTGCTATCATATATTTTATTGTTGCATCATAGCAACTCTATGATTGAAGTTCTCTTTTACTCAAATGATATCAAGTTTCATCAAATGTTATTCTAGGAAAATATTGGCTTGTTTTAAAAGATTTTGTCATTCAAAATTATTATATTTCTATAAGTATATTTTATATAATACCATATATGTTGTATGTGCATAATTGAATCAAATAGTTATTATTGAAACTATCTTCCCTTTGTCAATAGGTTTTTATTTTTTTTAATTTTATTTATTTATTTTTTTTGAGATAGTCTCACTCTGTTGCCTGGGCTAGAGTGCTGTGGCATCAGACTAGCTCACAGCAACCTCAAACTCCTGGGCTGAAGTGATCCTCCTGCCTCAGCCTCCCGAGTAACTGCAACTATAGGCAACTATGCCCAGATAATTTTTTCATTTTTAGTAGAGACAGAATTTCTAGATTCTAGGTTTAAGTTAGACCATAGGGTATTGTCTTTCTGTGCCTGGCTTATTTTACTTAGCATAATGTCCTTCAGTTTCATCCATGTTGTTGCAAATGGCAGAATTTCCCTCTTTTTTAAGGCTGAATACTATTCTATTGTGTACATATACCACATTTTCTTTATGCATTCATCCATCAATACACCCTTGTGTTGCTTCCATATCTTTACTATTGTCAATAATGCCAAAATGAACATGGGAGTGTAAATATTTCTTCAAATTACCAATTTCTATTTCTTTGGATATACACTCAAAAATAGGATTGCTGGATCATATGGTAATTCTATTTTTAGTTCTTTGAGGAACATCCATATTATTTTCTAAAATGATTCTACTAATTAACATTCCCACCAACAGTATATAAGAGTTCCCTTTTCTCCATATCCTTGACAACACTTACCAATTTTTAACCCGCTCTATGAAAAAACTGCAATGACTCCTATATGTTCTGTGATAATCCTCTTCTGATGTTTTAGATTCTCAGACAAGTAGGGCTTGATGACCAGAGCCCTGTAACTTTTAACAAACTATTTGACATTTTGAGTTGTTTCCCCAAAAGGGTAGATTTTATGCAAGACAAATGACTAAAGATGGCAAAGGCCCCTGGGCCGACTTCACGACGACTCTAAGATTCACTATTCCTCACTAACCTGCTCCAATGCATGTAGCCCCTTGTTAATTTCAACACAATATGCTCCAATGCACGTGGTCCCTCTTTCAAAAGCCCATACTCTCTTTTAATCAGGGAGATGGATTTGAAGCTGCTTCACTTGTTCTGCCAACAGATGTCTTTTGTATTAATAATTCCTTTCTTCCTTGGCAATCCTCTTTGCCTCAATAACTGGCTCTCTGTTCGTGAGACCAAACCCTTTTGCAGTTTCAGTAACAATTTATCTTTTTTGGTAATAGCCATTCTAACAGGTGTGAGTTGATATCTCATCGTGGCTTTAGTTTGTATTTCCCTGGCGATTAGGGAAAAGGTTGAGCATTATTTTTATGTGTCTGTTGGCCATTTGTATCTCTTTTGCAAAATGCTCTGATCCTTTGCCCTATTTTCTTACATATTGATTGATTCCTTTGGATTTGGATCTTGTGGTGTCATTGTGATCCATTATAATTTACATTTAGTTGTAGGCTTTTTAATGTATCCTGTTTTTACTGTGGAAATGAGGAATTTGGATTGATCATTAAGAGTTTTCCCTTTCATCTTGGGAAGCATACTTGCTAGTTCTTTCCACTTACTCACAGAGCACACATCCATGCTTGACACCCGCAGTTTTTGATAGCCATTTTATTAATACTTGTTTGAATTATGTGTTTATACACATTTTATTGATTAGGAAGTTATCTATTTTCATTATTATTTTCTGGAAAATAAAATAATGAAACTTCAAAGAATATTTAAAAAAATTGTTTCTTGACATAATATGATTATGTGCATACCTGCAAAAGACAGCAATAAAGTTAAACAGTTGCTTAATCCTGTCATTTAACAATATTTCAGTTATAATTTCTTTCAAAGTTTCTAAAGATATTTCAAACTCACTTTATGTATGTAAGTACCATCAAAAAAATGGAGAGCAATTTTCTGGTGAGTACATGTGGTGCTTATTTTTCCATTCTTGGGATACTTCACTTAATAGAATGGGTTCCAACTCTCCCCAGGAGAACCAAAGAGATGTCGTATCATCGTTATTTCTTATAGCTGAGTAATACTCCATGGTATAAAGATACCACATTTTACTAATCCATTCATGAATTGATGGACATTTGGGTTGTT
>JAQIFY010006198.1:0-10491 GCA_028533085.1 Varecia variegata
TAAAAAGTTACATTAGTCCTTGAATATCATTTATTTTTGTTATGAATATAAAAATTTATGCCAAATTGTTTTCTAAAACATCTTATGTACTACTTTGCAGGTAGCTCTAAATAAATTACAATAAAAAAATAAAAGAAATAAAACATCTTATGGTGATTATTTGGTAACAATAACTAATTCAAGTGTTTTCATTCAGAAATTTCTGAAGTCAAATGAGAGAAAAAGCATCCTGATGCTATTTGGGGCAGAAAACGGAGCGACCAGAAAGTTTGAAATATATTTGAAAAGTCACATTTAACTTTGCAATCAGTATACTATTTCCTTTATGTTCAACAAAATTTACTGTTTCTTGTAGTGATGTCTGTGACCTCCTACCAATTTCATAAAGATACATCAAACATTTATTGGAATTTTCCTGACTTGAAAATCTTAGCCAAATTGACAGACATCCCACAAGTAACAGATAAAGTTAAATGGATAAAGAATATGAACTTGAAATGTTCTGTTATGAATTACTATTTTTTTAAATCACCTATTTTTATGACTTTGCTTTATTATAACATTGAATCACTTGAGATCTCTGTCTAATGACTCAAAAAGTGTTTAAATGAAAGTGCCACTCACAATCTTGACAATTAACCCAGTTAACCTGCTGTATGAAAAAGTTAACATCAGCTTTAACCTCATGCGCTGAACTGTTTTTCACCATGTCAGACATGCATTTCACTTTTAGGAAAACCATATTTTTGTTCTTAGAATTTATAATTAATTATGCAACATGGAGATACTGTATTTTAATTACAAAACATTTTTATGTGGGACACGATACCTTGAGTGCAGAATGTAGCAATCAAGTCATAAAACAAATAATTCTATCCTCTAATTGTAAAAACTACTATCATTCCTGAAATCAAAATACAAAAGCTTATATAACAGTGGAATTTCCTGTATTTTACCTCTTCTGCAAAGCTAATGTTCGGTTTCTCTTCTAGGAAATCTTCCTTCCTACTTACAGAAGTTATGTTATTGAAATTTTTATCACTTCTCCATAAGAAAAATAAAGTTACCTTCTCTTCCAAATGCCCACCATGCTAATTTTATCTCTTTGCTATTATACTTAACTTTTAAAATCTTGATCTATATAATTGCTTTAGGTCTTATCTTCACTGTGAATATTCTGTGAGACATGACAATTTTATTCTTGATACCCCAATCACAATGTCTTGCACATGGATAGTACTCAATTCAGGTTTAAAAAAAAGAATGAAAGATGAATGACTGAATTATTTTATACTACTCTTATTGAAGCATTATTCTTTGTAATGTTAATGAAATGTGCATGAGTATTAAACTGGGGTCCAAACATATTTTTAAAGATGGGGTACTAATAAAATATTGCCTCTGTAGTCTAACAATGCTAAATACTACCTCTAAGTAATTGTTATTATTCTTTTTTCTCATATAGAGAATCATAGTCATGCCAATTTGTTTTCTTGCCATTGTATATCCAGTGGGAATCACATAGGCAATCAATTCATTAAAATGGCAAATTATCCTATTAAATGATATATTATGCTAGAATAATCTGAAAGGTCATGAAAGAAAGATTAAGAGACTAAGAGAAAAATTATGACATATAGATGAGTGCAAGATACATGAAAGAATAGGTCTGAGTTTGAGATCTACCAGATATACTAAATGACTACATGACCTTGTGAAAATTGTAAAATTACGTAGCTGTAAAATAAGAATAAATCTTGAACTACTCATCTTTTATAAAAATTACATGAAATTGTGGAAATTGATGACTTTTCAAATGTATTGGTAGTTATTTAATACTTCTACTCAAGTAATGCAGTTTGCTCTGTAGAAGTTATTTATTGTAAATTAAACCATCTTCAAATGCTCAAATTGATTATTTTTTGTCAGTTGTGCAAGTCACAAATACTCTTTCCCATTCTCTTAAAAAAACAGAAGTAATACTCAAACCAGGGGTGAATATCCTTAGACATGTTATTGGTACAAAATATTAAACATGTTATAACTAAACTTTAATATTCATAATGAAAAATTATCACTTTTATATTCAATTTATAATTTGTTAACTTATGATAATATTATGTTTATGAAAACTCCTTTTTTGAAAAATTAAACTCACTTCTCTGCAGTGCACTCACTAAATTTTGTCTTGATTTATTGTTTTTTCCTTATATCAAACATATCTAAGTCATTAACCTCAGAATAAACACCAACAAAGAAAATGAGCACAGCTTCTTTTTCTCTTAGAGATTACATACCATTTCTTACTCAGAAAACTTTATTGATTGAATTTTGGGTTCATATTAAAATGGAAGGCTGAATCAACTTATAATGCTTTGAAGTAATCATACACCTTCTATTAACCAGTGAACAAATAGCAGTTTTTCATGTTCAGCACAGAAAAAACAGAGAAATAAAAGTTTTGCAATATTTTGTATAAAATCCGCAAGAAGTTCTAAACTTGAAATTGAAACTTACTTTTAAAATAAATTTTTATATGACTATGATGAAACATTTGTTTTTAATTATTCATCAGAAAAAAAGATGAATAGAAGGAAAGAAGAATCATTTACATTTTCACCAGAGATCATTACTTTTAATAGTTTGATTTGTATTCTTACCGATAGAACAATATATAAAAGTATCATAAATAGGTTGTTATGTCAACAAATATTCATCTATATTTTACAGTTGGTTACCTTCATGTTTAAATGTGTCATATTTGATTTTCCTATCTGAGTTATTTGAATATTCATATTCAAAAATTTTCCTATTGTAAACAACACTGTGATGAACATTATAAAAGAAGGCCCTAAGTTAGCAAAGACTGAAAGGAAGTATTTCTGGTTTAAACTGTATGAGATTCAATCAGGACGTAGGGGATTTTATGCCACTTCCAAAGAACCTACTGAAAATCATATGGGAATATACAAGAAATTCAGAAAACCCTGTCTGTAAGATTATTTACATACCAGACCAATAATTCTTGATCTTGTTGACATTTTTAAGGTCATAAATATGATGGGATTATAACATAGTCACTTGTTTGAAATTGAATTCAAGATATCAGGCATTCCCTTCCTTAGATGTATTCCGAAGTAACTCAAGATATGGCAAGATTCCTTATGGAATCTCAAGCTTCCTTTATGGACTGATCAAATGAAACATTCTTAGCACCACGCCTAATGGAACAAGCTTATTATCTTTTTGCAGTATGTTTGCAAAAACTCATGATATGTAGGATAGTTTTAATTAACTTTTCTACATTGTCTCTTGATTATCAAATCCAGTCATATGCATCTAATATATTGACTTGCAGAATTAAGAAAGACAAATGTTTCAGATGTATCAGAAATTTAGATACTGATGAGCTTGAAAGAACACATCTCTATTAATTAATATATGTCAGCTGCTTGTTATCAATAAATTCATTTTATTTTCCAAAAGAAATATGAAGTAGTCCCTACAATTAATAATGCAGGCATAGAAAGATACCTAGTAGCATAAGCACTGTGATACAAATAAAATCCAATCCTAAAAGACATGAATCTTTTTACTTTTCCAGATAATATAAAATAAATATAATAGGATAAATATACATAGCTCTATAATAAGGCAAACCATATTTTGGCAAAATATGGTTCTGTAAAATGATAAAGAATTGTGTTGACTGGGCATTGTGGCAATGTTCCTGTAGTCCTAGCCACTCAGGAGGCAGAGGGAGGAGGATTGTTTGATCCCAGGAGTTGGAGGTTACCATGATCTATGATCACGCCACTGCACGCCAGCCTGGGTGACAGAGGGGGAATCTGTCTCAAAAAAAAGGAAAAAAAAAAAGAAAAACAATAGTTTTATATATAGCATATGAACCACATAGTTTCTTAAACTTTATAATGAAAGAATAAAGAACTGAATAATGTAATATAAATCACATTCAATTATTAATATAATAATTATTTATAAACTAACTTGTTTGATTTTAAAACACATAAAAAGAAATTAGCTACTAAGATGACAATGAGTATTGATTAGAATGTTGCTGCACAAACTTTCATGTCCATACATATTATGTGGGCTTCTTGTTAAATTGCAGGTTCTGTTTCACTAGTTCTGGATTGGGCCTGAGAAGCTACATTTCTCACAAGCTCCTAAATGTTACTTGTCCATAGACTACACTTTGAGTAACCATGGCTTATTGGACTAATTATTAACAATTCAAAAAATAAGCTTCATTTTTAGGGAAAAACTATAAAAATGCAGGTATTAGAAATCTGCAAAATATATAAAAATACATTAAAAATAACAGATATTAAAATACATTTTTCTCTATGGTTCTTGAATCTTCATTGGTAAGTCTGGCTAACAGTTCATAGTGTCTGTTATACCTATATATCTACATAAGATGTTCAGCTTCCCTTTCTCAGCAGGTATGGTTTCATTAGCACCTGTGATTTAAAAAGGCTGAGTTTCTCCCAGCAAGATGTAGTTTTATTAATATGTGCTATATTTATATATCTCTCATTTTATGATGTTATTATGTGGAACCAAATCTATGGCTATTGCTCTAGTATCTGTTTACTTCATAAATATTGACTGGTAAAGGTGTGAATCTTACTAGGGCCTTTTGCATAATTACATGAGGGTAAACATTAAACAAAAATGACTTAAGAATAAATGAAAATAATAACTTAGTTTAAATGGAAAGTAAAATGACAAGGGCAACATAAAATAGAAGTCATGGAAAGAATATGTTTTCTAGCTGTTATTTAAGTAAGAATACTATTATTTTTTAAGAAATAAATGTGCAGACATCAAACTATCTCTTTCAGGAGAATTGTGAATTATTTGCTTAACATATTTTCTGAAGTATTTTTATTTGGTTTTTCTTAGCATTGAGGTGTGATGGTAAATGTTAAGCAACTAGCTTTGTATAACAAAAAAGCCAGATTAACAGTATTTTTAGATTTCCATGGTGTAAAATTTCTCCATGGCTAGTATGGCCAATGACATGCCATCTCTGAGCATAGAGTTAGAAAAAGATGCAAAAATTTGCCCTACCACAAACCAGTGCAAATTATTTCCACCACATCATTGACTTAGAAGACTGAGCACCACTCTGCTTTAACAAAGATGTGCCACAATAATTGTCAATGGACATTTTTTATACAACTATTAATAATTATAACATATGGCTACAATTGTAAAATGTGGAAAGTACAAGTTAAATAAGACAAAATTAGCATTAAATCCAGCACCCAAAGAATGATCATTATATGTGAGTATATATCCTTTGAGAACTTTTATTAAAATATTTACATCCATACTGTTACAAATTTAAAAATGTGTTTTATTTTACTTTGATGCTCTACCCATTTACCTAACAATATGATTTACTGCAATTACTACTTATTCCTTAGAAATACATACAAGACTCAAGGAAACTCTATCAATACACTAAAACCAATTGATTCTCTTCTCTATAGTTGAATCATCTCTATATTTAAACTGTTTCTAAAAGTATAGTATAACAGGCCAGTGAACATCCTCATACAGAAATCCTTGTGATAATTAATTTTGCTTCTTTAAATTTTTAAAAGGAAAATTATTGAGTCAGAAGGTGCAATTACTTTTAAAATTTCTGGTATGTGTTACTAAATGGAAATCAGGAAAGTTTATATCAGTTTAAACTCTTATGTGAACTGAGAGGCCCTCTTTTACCAGATGCACAAAACAACCTTAATTTAGAAAAAGAAACAATCCAAACATCTTTGAAATTCAAGTAGATGACACGCTATCTCATTTAATTTTAAAATTCTTTAATTTTTATTTATTAACCATTTTAATTTTCCTTTTTGAATTGCCTCAGTATAGTTTTTTCTTTTAACTTGCAGAGGACTATTTATATAATAGTAACATTATTTTTTTCATGTGTCAAATCTTATTATCTTATTTTATTGTATAATTTGCCTTCATAATTATATTTATAATATTTCTTGACATTAACATGCATAAATTTTAAACTTTTGTTAATTATAATATTATATAGTTTTCCACGCATAATTATAAATATTATATCAAATTCGTAAAGTGACTTTTGCTGTCAGTCTTTGATTTTGCCTCACTAATAGTAATTATTTTCCATTATGGCTAAGGCAACAGTTACAGTTCTAAGTCATTTTGGGGGATAAAAAATAAGAACAATAACAGGCGAAGTGGGGCAAGATGGCTGACTAGACATCGATTACCAGACCATCCTGGAGGGAAGGAAGGATTTCTGATAAAGGAGAGAGAGAAAGGATACACCTCAGGTATAGGTCAGAGGAAGTACCAGAGCCTGTTAGGAACCTCACAGAGGAAAATTGTGAAAAAGAGAAGGAAGATGAGAAAGAAAAAAAGATATCAGCAAGGATCAAACACAGAGAGGCTCAGAGCCAGATCAACACAGAGAGGCTTGGAGCCCAGTGAAGGGGTAAGGGGAGAGCCCTTTCTCCTTCCCACATTCCTTTTGTGATCAAAGGCTACCAAGTTACTTGGAAGCTTTTCCAAACCCATGAGCCCAAGCACTGTGACAACCACGGAATTGTGGGGAGAACTTGCATGATCCCAGAGCTTGAACATTCTGTACAGGGTTCCCCTCCAAGGAGCGTGGCCGGAGAAGTGGGACAGCTGGCTTTCTTTCATTCAGACTCTTATACTTCCTCGCCCCTCCGCCACCCACTGCCACTGGGAGAGCAGTTTAAGCTGAGAATTTGGCAAGCAGCCAGCTCTCCCCAGCTAGCACCTCTCCGGTCTGGGGTTTCCAAAGAGAGTGGAGACCCACACCTTTCCTCTTGATGACCTGCAGTGGACCCAGGATGCCCGATCTGGAAGATCCCTGTTACTGGAAGTGCCCAAAGATGCATACCAGCAGATTAGACACACAAGCTGGATTCCATGCTGCCAGAATTCAAGCAGATTGCTAGGGGACACAGCTGGGAGATTTGGGAGCTGAGCTCAGGAGGCAAGGGAGCCCACGAGGCCAGAACGGATGGAAGAATACAGTGGGGGTCCGAGACTTGGAGATCTGGGGGAGTGCCCATGCCTCCCCAGGAAAGCCATGCTGTGGAAGTAGGATGAGTCCTCTGGCAGGGAAGATTGCAGCCTGTGGAGTCATAGCAACTAAGTGCAGCACCTTCAGGCACCCTTTTGCAACCAGATGACTGGAAGGCAAGAGTGACACAGGAGTGGCGGAGCTCACTCCCAATAGCCAGTCAAGGAATTATGACTCCTTCTTCATGAGCAGTCATCCAGGTTTGGAGAGCCTGCTTTGACCCTCATTCCAGCCTTTCCTCCTAGCAGCTGGTAAGATGACCTTTGATCCCTGCCAAGGCTTTGCAAAGGCTTCCAGGCTTGCCCAGCCAAACCACACCCACCCTTGTTCCTCCACCCACCTCTGCTGTGGTGGAGAAGCAGCAACCCCCTGGGAGCTACAGGGCCCCTCCCAAACCCTGGGGAATTCAAGTGCTTCTCCAGAGGGACTAGAGCTTATTCCATGGATAAAAGAACATCTCTGCAGTTGGCTTTTACCTGCAAGCATCAACCACTGGCAGGGAGAACAACTCTATAGTTTATTACCACATCTACCAACTCAGTCAAACAGGGCATGGCTGATTCTTATTCACAAGCATCACCTGCCTGCCATCTCAGAGGTTAAACTGAGGGTCACAATACAAATCACATTGCTGGAAAGAGATGAAGACAGTAGGATAGAAGCAACCCAAGGGGACACTGCTTTATAGGAGAGAAACAGAAGTTACAGGCTGCTCAATCTGTGAGGGGTCTCCCTCTTCCATGGCAGATCTCTGGGCTGATCAGGGAGCTGCTCAGAGTCTGTTCAGAGACAGTCCATTGGAAAGCAGGTGAAGCAGAGGTCTGGTGCCTGCCAATCCCAGGTTTCTGCTACTGACATCATCCTGATCACTCTGGAGCATGGAGCCCAGTTAACTCAGGACCCAGCCTTTCAGCAGTAGCCTTTGTATTACCCCCATGAGGCTGGGGAGAGAACAAATGCTCCCTGATTTTGTGTCCTGTGACTGGGGCTGAGCACAACTCTTGCCCAATGTGGAACCTGAACAGAAGAGGAGCCCCAGATGCCACAGGCACCACTTGGAAAGCCTGGGGTGACTGCCTCAGTGGGACCTAGGTGCAGGAAGAGAACATCGGTCAACCAGCAGCACTGGCCTGCCTACATGGACCCTGGGCTGCTAAGGCAAACCCCAGCCTATGAAATTGGGCATCAGCAGTCCCGACACTAGTGGGAAGCTCTACTTCCAAAATTCCCTGAGCCAGCTCTGAAGCTTTCATTGTGACCAAATCCAAGGCTCTGCCCTTGTAGCTCCATGGCCCCTGCTGGGCCTGTGACTCCACCCCTGAGATAGCAAAGTTGTACCTGGACCCCAAGACCTCACCACTGAGTCTCCACCACTACAACTGGGTTAGCACAACCTCCCTGAAGTCCAACACTTCACTAAGGACTCCCAGCCCTCAGTAGCCATCACTCCTGCCTGGATTTGATTTAAGAGTGCCCAGAAAAGGAGAACAGCTGCCCTGCAATCCTATTAACCTGTTAATCCTATAAACCCTATTAACCCTGCGACTGAAATGGAATTCAGAATATGATGGAAAGTAAGATGAATGGAATTGAAGAGAAAGTTAAAAACCAACAAATTGAAGCTAAAAAAAATTTCATGAAATCAATACAAAAAGTAAAAAGTCACCAGAGAGCTAGACAACATAAGAAAGGATATAAAAGAACTTAAAGAAATGAAAGAGTCATTTAGGGAATTTCAAAACACCCCAGAAAGCTTTAACAATGGGCTAAACCTATGGTGAATTACATAAATATTTCATTATATATTAGAATGTAATAATAGTAGAAATAAAGTGCACAATAAATGTAATGTGCTTGAATCATCACAAATTCGTCTCCCCTCTGGTCTGTGGAAAAATTGTCTTCCATGAAAATAGTCCCTGGTGCCAAAAATGTTGGGGACTGCTGCTTTAGGGCATTTAGCATGATCTCAATATGCCCAGGAGTTTACAAAAGATTTGTTTACCTTAGGTTGCTTCCATTTCAGTTCTGTTATTGTATGTGAGGAAAGGAGTCACAGACCCTCCCTCCTTGTATTATATGAATTGAGAGAAAGTGATATTACACACATAAAGGCACATATAAATTAATAATTTAACTTTTGCCTCAGATCTTCTTTTCTTAAAACTAACTCACCATAATTTTCTAATCATGGAATAAACTTCTCACACCAGGAAATGGCTTTTCATTTCTACTCAAAACTTTCTCAGTTTAGGACTAAAGCAATAACGCGTTATTGAAAAGCTTCAGTGTTATGACTTCCCCCTTAATAAATTGTTCATTATGATCCACCTACGAATGAAATGGATCTTCATTTGTAATTCTTCACATATTGCTGATACATCAAAAAATGCCATAATCTGGGTGACTTGTAAGCAACATATACTTATTTCCCATAGTTCTTGAGTCTGGGAAGTCCAATGTCATGGTGTCTGATGTGGACCCAATTCTCATAGATGGTGTCTTCTCACTGCATCTTTACATGGTCGAAGGACCTAGCTAGCTCTCCATATTCTCTTTTATAAGGACCCTAATCCTAATGCTGAGGGTTCTTCCCTCATGACCTAACATCCTCCCCAAGCCCCCATCTCCTAATATTATCACATTAGGGGTTAAAATTTCAAAATATAAATTTGAGGTGGACACAAATATTCCAAATATAGAATATATTTATTTTAGTTTTGTTTTACTTTTCAAAAAGTGATCATATTCTTTTTGTGGTATGGCATGTCTGAGAAAAAGATTTTACTACCTTTATACTTGAATTGAAATATAGCAATCAAGTACTTTCATCTTATGATCAAACATCTTTCCCTATAAAACTCTATTGTATTATATCATTTAATGTTTGAAAACTGATGTTTGAAGCAAACCACATTATCTTTCTTTTTTGTAGGTCAAATATCAGCAGGGACTCATGGAAGAAACACACTTTAGTTTACTTGGTATTTTTAAAATGCCTTCCACTAGACTTGGGGTTGGCATCACAGTTTAGTCCTTTTATTCCACATTTAAAGCATTCACCATTCTTGTCCTCATATGCCTACAATCTGTCTGTGCAAAAGTGGATTAATTCTTATCTATTTTATAGTTAACAATTCTAAGCCTTTTCCACATACTTGTAATTAAGCTTTACTGTGTTTTCTGAAAGATGAATTACATAAGAACATAGGTTTTCTTTTTTATTTTGGTCCGACAGGCCTTGATTTGGACCAATTGCTCTTAAGAAGATTAAGATTAAATCACATTTTTGAGTCTTCATATTTATTTAGTGATAGATACACTGCACACTTCTTCCATTCTCTTATATTTCACATTAACAG
>JAQIFY010006199.1:0-10487 GCA_028533085.1 Varecia variegata
TATTATTGAACCATTTTGCATGTACACAGTGAGTCATTGTTCTGGCAGAATTCCCTGCTCTCCACACACATTTTTACCTACCTTTGGAATGTGGGAACACTGACCTTATATATGATAGCCTGGCAGAAAAGTGGCTCTGTCAGAGATTTTAGTACTGAACAGCAGGGGCAAGGGGAGAAGAGAAGGGAAGGGAAGAGAGAAGGCATAGAGGGCAGGGGCAGGAGATGTAGAGAGAAGAAAGGGAATGATGACCAAGAGGAACCAGAAATCATTCTCCGACCTGCAGTATTGCTCAATATGGGAAACCTTATTGAGTAAAGTTCAATATACTACAACTGCATTTCAGTTACATAACCAACATGAATATGGACCTATTATGTGAAATATATTTAATATGACATATTGCTGCACGTATATGTGTGAGACCTTGGGCATGTTACCTAACCTCTTTGTACCTCCATTTTTTTTTTTTTTTTTGAGACAGAGTCTTGCTCTGTTGCCCAGGCTAAAGTGCAGTGGCATCATCATAGCTCACTGCAACCTCAAAGTCCTGGGCTCAAGCAAGCTTCCTCCCTCAGCTTTCCTAGTAGCTGGGACTACAGGTGTGCACCACCAAGCCTGGCTAGTTTTTTTATATTTTGTAGAGACAGGGTCTTGCTCTGTTGCTCAGGCTGATCTCCAACTCCTGGGCTCAAGCAATCCTCCCACCTCAGCCTCCAAAGTGCTGGGATTACAAGCGCGTGCCACCATGCCCCAGTGTAGTGAGGGTTTTAGAAAAGAAAAACCAGGTGTTATGTTTGAGAATAGTTATATTTTCTGAGCACATCACATTACCTGCATTAGTCTGGGTACAAGACTTTTCTGAGGATTTACATTTGGTTAGGACACGAGGATGAAAAGAAACTAGCCAGTGTCTGGGGCATGGTGGACAGTGGGGAGGGAAGATGGGGGCAGGGGGCCAACACGTAAAGAAAAAGATACTCTTTGGAAATGTCCTAAACATGGTCATAAAGATTTCTTCCCAAATACCCCATAAAACGCACCTGCCCACATCACCACCTCCTAAACCTTCCCTGACTGCTCTGAAAGTGCCAGAGACAGATGGGGAATCAGAGACTATTCCACATTGGGAGCGTAGAGGCTTATAGCTAATGCAGAGTGTGTGACTGGAACCTGGGACCCAGATCAGTCCAGATGTTTGGGGAGCTCTGTACTTTCCAGCAGCTGGTCCACTGTACCTACCAAAATTATGTCAGCCACTTTGTATACTTTTTGGAATATCTGAAATATCTCAACAGCTGAATTCCATGTGTTTTCTTTAGGGGTATAATATTACTCCATGAGAAAAAAAGTCAGAAGGTAAAAAGAAAGATGAACTCGAGAGTAATAGACAAGTCCTTCCTTTATGACAACTGTGTTCAAGTTGTCCTAGAAGACAGATTATTTCCCCTGTAGTCTGTACAGTCACCCATCCCCTTTTTACTTTCAGAGGTGACCAGAAAATAGCTATGTGATAGCACAAGTTAATTCACCTTTATGAGCCCCAGGTGCCTTGTTTGTAAAATGAAGTGACTAAATGGTCTACATGAGATTTCTTCCAGGTCTATCCTTCCACAACTTGGACTTAGCTCCCTGGGAACGCTGTGTTCAGACATGTGGGGATTGGCTCGCCTTGCTCTGCGGAGGTCATCCAAACCTGATTTCCACTCAGCCTGGCCCCTGAATTCTACTTTTAAATTGGCCTGGGAACTCCTCTACAATTTACAACTAGATGGAATAAATCCATCAAGGGCAGCTAATTAGCACAAACATAGCTGCCAGCAGTAACTTATGAAGGAAGTTCCATAAGGATAAAGGGGAAAGATTCTCCCCAGACCATAAGAAAAGTTCCACTGATTTGGCACATGGTTGGGGACTGGGTGCCAGGATGAAGGGCAGAGGGGTGATTATTGAGTCTTTTTCCCCGAGAAAGGTATGATTCCAAAGTGGAAATGTATAAATAGGCTCCCGTGACCCTCTATTTAGAATGAATTTAGGCTACCCCAGTCAGACATTTGCCTGGGCCCATTAGGGCAGGGCTTCTGGGGCCAGCAGCCAAGAACCATCATCTCTCGGCCCCTAGGGATGCCACCCTTCCCAGGATGTCCTGCCCACTCCACTGGCCTTTCTCTGATGGTTCTCTTTGGCTTGCAGAGCAGTGACAGTCCAACCCCAGCAGGACCTAGCAAGACAGGGCAATGCATGGACTCAGGCTTCTGCCACTCCTATGGGTCTCAACTGTTTTCTGAGGGCTCCCACTAAGCATAAGTGACTGCCAGCCACTATGGGCTAACGTCCCCAAGCCATATTGCAGACATACTGTTGGTGGCAAGCTGGCACCAGCCTTAGAGAGCTGGGCAGTGCACCCATACTTATCTTTAAGTTCTGATGTTCCCAGAGCAGTTTCCAAGTAGGAAGTAGTGAATTCAGAGAGAAGAAGCATCCAGACTAGCTGACGTGCCAGAGTTTGCTGATAGGATCAACTTTGCTGCAATGGGGCTTTCGCACTACCACATTCCAGGGCTGAAGTATAATTAGCTTAAAGACAGAGTGGCATTTAACCACGCCACTGTTTATGTGCCCAAATCAGCACTCAGAGGAAACTGCCTTTTAAACCTTAACTTTTTGATGTTACCTCAACATCGCATGTGACTTTGGCAGGGAAAATAATCCTGGTTATTTGTGCTGGATGTTATATGACTCAAAGGCTCTGAAGTGGTAGCATTGGACCCAGTAGCCTGCCCACAATAGAGCTGTCCTGACATCCTTACTGGTCTAGCTGTGCAAAACCAGCTTCTCGTGGGGGTGAAGCTTTTCTGCCTCACTTTTCTGCCTGTCTTTCTCTAACAGTGATGAACCGACACAGTGTGACCCACCAAGGCTAAGTTATTGCCTAGATAAACTGCCTTAGCTCCACCAGCACATTCAGATGCAACGTTGCACCCAAAGGACAGGCCACCCAGGCCTGCATGTCCTGCTGCTCCACCCTGTAGCCTGTTCAAAAAAATGGGTGGATCTTCATGAAAGCATAGCAGAGAGGACTGAATCTACTGGAGTAGATGGTATTACTTACAGATTCCTGGATCTCTAAGTGGAAGACACTGTACATACCAATGATTGATTGTTTTTAAAAAGTCTTAATACATAATACCAAAACAATACTTTTTAAGAAAATAGAAAAGCACGCAATAGAACAGAACCTTCCTTGCAACCCACTGTAAGTAGTTCAATGTGATTACCCCCACTTTAAGACTGTGTAACAGATTCTTCCAGGCCCAGCTGGACCAGAAAGCCAGTGAAGGTGCTAAAGTTAGAACTGAAAGCTCTTTATCTGGGCCCAGGTTGTGTGGTCACAGAGGGGACCAACATAAATAGGGTGATCGTATCATTTACCATGCAAACCAGGACTGTTTTTTAGGATGAAAAGGGGATTATTAAAATGTAAACAAGAATACCAGACATAACCTGGAACTGCGCTGGCAAACAAGGACTTCTATCCATGCTATTCTGCAGCTTTCGTCAGTGGTACCACATCTGGGTGAACCATGAAGCCACCAATGAGTGCAAGCTTCAGGTCCCTCACTTGTGTGGGTCCCTGTGAGTGAGGAAGTGGCTGCGACTTGCAGGATCTGTAGGTGCAGAGCAGAAGCCAGATTGCAATTAGGAAGTATTTCTAAGCAAGCATTTCTGGTAACTCATCTAAAGATATTTTAGGAAAAGTCCTAAATCTCCAAGCCTCCAGTAAACTGTTGTGATTTCTTTCCTTGCTCTAAATAATTATTCATTTTTGCACTTAATTTTACATGTAATTTTTTATTCTTTTTCTTAAAGAGTGTCTCCCACCCCACCCCCGACCCAATTGTAAAAGCTTAAGGCTCCACACCTATGTTAAGGGAACCTGCTTAGGTGAGGCAATAGAGAGAGAGAGGTAGGAATCAGTGTCATCCCAACAGGGTGCAAATCAAGCTATTTCTGACCCTCACCACATTTTTACCAATGAAAATAGAATAAAATGATCACTAAAGGCAGCTCTAGAGAAGAAAATAAATCTCCCAGCTGGAGCTGAGGATCACAGATAAAAGAAAGGGGATAGCAGTAGTCCTGACTCCTAGTCCTTGATTATAGGAAGAAATACAGAAGAAAATGGTTCGTTGTAGGTTTGCGAGCTTCAAGTCCTTTTGCTTGAGACAGAGTCTTGCTCTGTCACGCTGGCTAGAGTGCAGCTGTGTGCTTATAGCTCACTGCAACCTTGAACTTGAATTCCTGGGCTTGAGCCTCAGCCTCTCAAGTAGCTGGGACTACAGGTGTGAGCCACTGCTACTGGCTAACTTTTCTGTTTTTTTTTTGTAGAAACGGGATCTCCCTCTTGCTCAGGCTGGTCTCAAACTCCTGAGCTCAAACAATCTGCCCGCCTCGGCCTCCCAGGGTGCTAGGATTACAGGCGTGAGCCACCGCGCCCGGCCCCAAGTCCTTTTATAGTATCCACTGCTAGAGCCATTTCCTGCCCCAGAGCTTCACTCTGAGTCAATCCCTGACCAACCCCCAACTCACACATTGAGTACATGCTCAACTCAGTTTCTGAAGTATTTACTCTTATTCACAGTACACTAAAGATTCATTCCAAATCAAGCTTGGGAGCTCTTCAATCTAATTCCTTCTCTGTGGCTTTGTTATTTGTCATAAGATCCTCAGTTTTCTTGAATGTACAATAAAAATAAATAATACCTGCTTGTCAAAAAAATAAGAGATCAAATTTTAAAATCAACTGGCCTTTACACACATGCTAAAGCAATACCGTAAGTGTATGGAATGTGAGAAAGGAATAGGTGATTGTTAAAACAAAACAAAACAAAAATGATCTTGGTGGAATTCCTGACCATATTTTAAGAAATGAAATGAGATTCTCACATTGCGGAATCTCAGCCCCAGTGAGTTATGCATTTTGAACCCGTCTGTCGCCACATCTCTTGACTGCCAATCAAGGGAAAGACTGTTACGATGGGCTCTTGAATCCCACAGGTCCAAATATGTTAGATTATGAAAACTAGACCTGGCTGGTCACTCTGAAAGCTGTAATTCTGCAAATCACTCAGCCCACTTCCAGCTCTGTCACCTTTCATATTTTTGCAAAGGTCACCTTTACCTCTTTCCAACCTGGATGACTCCTCATCATCCTCCAAAGCTTTCTGAGCTAGCACAGTTTCCTGGAAGGATTCTGACCACAGCTGCCCCCTCCCATCACCATTAGCACCTTGTTCCATCAGCACCATCAGCGTCACAGTCCTCTGCCTATGTTGTGAGGTTTCATTGACTTATCTGTCTCTCCCACTAGGCTATGAACAAGCTGAGTGTAAAGACTGTGTTTACTATAGTTGTAGTAGACATTCAATAAATGAATGAAATGAAATGAATAAAAGCAAGAAGACACTGTATGGCGATTTTAAAGCAAGAACTGTGGTTTAAGGGCTCTGGAAATAAATTCAAAAAATTTCCTATCAAACTTATTCTTGTATTTCCCAACTTAGAAACCGTAGCCCTTAGTGGGAACATCATGTGGGTAAACTAGTCAAAGATTGGATAAGAGGCCAGTCATGGTGGCTCACGCCTGTAATCCTAGCACTTTGGGAGGCTGAGGCAGGAGGATAGCTTGAGCCCATGAGTTCAATTGAGACCAGGCTGATCAACATAGCAAGACCACCATCTCTACAAAAAAATAGAAAAGTTAGCCAGGCATTGTGGGGTGCACCTGTAGTCCCAGCTACTCAGGAGGCTGAGGCAGGAGGATCACTTGAGCCCAGGAGGTTGAGGTTGCAGTGAGCTATGATGATGTCACTGCACTCTAGCCCAGGCAATAAAATGAGACCTTGTCTCAAAAAAAAAATAAAATAAAATAAAATAAAAATGCACTAAAACAATTGTTCACCTTAATCTTGTACAAATTAAAAACAGTAATTAAACATATTGGAAAATTTTCAAGTTGTCCAGGTAGCTGGAAAATTGTAATGATGATAAAAAGTTACATTGTCTCTAGAAACCATGCTTGAAAAGTATAAAGACAATTAACACTATCTTTCCTGTTATACTAAAAGATGGCAACACTATCATAATTTTAGCAGAACATAATTTACTGCTCACTCTGTCTTCAGCACAATATAAACCAGAAGGGAGTAGAAACAGGGCAGTTTGAGGGCATCTTCATGACCAAAATCAGTATTATGAACACTTGGTATGTTATTCCAGCACTCTGCATATTTAGAATCGGATGAATTTGTATGTGTGTGTGTGTGTGTGTGTGTGTGTGTGTGTGTTAGGGGAGGCGGTGATGGTGGGAGGGGTTGTATATTTTTCTCATTTAGCAGAAATTAATTCAGAAGAGGTTCAATAATTTCTTTTGTTGCATTTTCAGAGAATGACTGAAACTGAAAACAGAACCCAGAAATTCTGATTTCTAAGCCTGTATTTGTCCCATGGCCCTTCTGGGATTCCCCTTATCTTTTTTCTTTTTTAATGAAAAAGAGACATATTTCTACTCATGGCAGGAAGCAGTACCTGGGTAACTCTTCTCTGGCCCCTGACTGGAACTGAATTTCTTCAGTGGCACAATGAGGTGCTGTAAGATAAATTGCTATAGACTTCAAGTCTGTTTGGTCCCTAGCACAGACCCCATCACTCCAACCAGGTGGGTGTCCTCATTGTTCTCTGATACAACATGCTCATTCTAAACTCCAGGTCTTTGAAGAATGTTCTTCCCTCTCTTCTCTGCTTATCCAAGCCTTACCTTAATATCAGGTCCACCTAGGGCTCACATCATTTGAGGAAGCTTCCTCCATTCTCTTCAGTTCATGTTAACTGCTCCCTTCTCTAAATTCCCCTAGCATTTACTGTATGAGTCATCCTTTTAAGAACTTAATTCTATTCTCCTTTTCTCTTTACTAAATTATGAGATCCTGAAGAACAAGGTCCATGTCTTATTTTCGAGGTGGGAGGAACTGTCATACTCTAAGTTCCTGCTAGGCATTAAATAAGTAAGAAAAATACTTGTTCAAGGAGCCAAAAAATCATCTAATCCTTGGTGGTACTCCAAGGTTTGATGAAGAACAAGATAGCATGATGGAAAGCATATGGATTTTGAGTCAGATAGAATTTTTCTAATCTCCCCAGTCTCAGTTTTGCTTGTTTGTTTGCTTTCTGTTCTTTTTTTCCTGTAAATAGGAGTAAGAATACCTACTTTACCAAGTTATCAGGATTAAAAATAATAAATGTGAAATACCAAGTACAATGCCTTCTATGTAGAAGGCTCTCAATAAATAGAAGTTATTATTGTTTATGTACCAAGACCTGGAAGATAATTATCCTATTTTAAATCTAGTTTGTCAACAGATTAAAGCATTTTGAGATTTATCTTATTGAAGAAAAATAAAAATTATTGAATAACATTATTTGAACTCATGATCAGAGAAGTTTAGAGGGAAAACAGGAAAGTTTGTAGCATGTTACAGGCTTGCTGTGGGACTTTTTATTTACCATCCTCAGGGTCAGGACTGGGTTTTCTGCATAGTGAATATAGCAGCAGCTACATCTTCATAATCAAAGTTTTTAAGGCAAATTCCTCTGCAAATCACTCATTTCCTTCTCAGGATTTGTTGTTCTTCCCTGCTACTTTTACCTGATGTCATATTAAGAAGACAAACAATTCTAACATATACCAAGGGGAGATCTTAAAAAAAAATGATATATAATAATTTACCTTGAGTCAAATGACTAGTTTTAGTTACTGAAGCATATACATATATGCACTGTATGATAATGTCCTTGATCTGTAATTCTTCCTATCCTTTCCTCAGTGGAACTGATGCCAAAAATCTTTCAATTAAATGTAGCAAACAAAATTGCTACTTAATCAGCTCTAATTACCTAGTAACCTAAACACAAATGGTTCTTTTATTTTCAGCTACTCCAGTGATTTCCAGCAGTTGAAGAGTCTGAAATGTTCTGGCTATCTGGGGAACCTATAGCTAGAATACAGGTGAATACCCTAAAAAAGAAGAGTACTGTTCCAGAGAGTTTTATAACCTAGTGAGCAATTTAAAAAGCACTAAAAAGGAGGACCATATAGCTCACGGACAGAAATCTACAAAGAACTAACTTGCTGCCTATTCTTGAATAAGAGTCACCTACCCTTTTCCTCTCATGGCTTCCCCATTTATAAAACTAACCATTTTTGAAAAATATTTATGATCATGAGGTCTAGTTAGATGTATAGCGTAGGGATTGAATATACTGGCTTTGGAGTCTGAAAGACCTGAGTATGAGTCTTGGTTGTGCTACTTATCAACTGTCACTGGAGCAGAGAACCGTTTTATGTCTTTTCTCCTCTATAGTATAGAGATTATTATTGTACCTACCTCATGAGGTCATTGTGAAGATTAAATAATGTTCCTGGAACATCACAAGTACTCAATAATATTAACTATAATATGTAAAGTACTATAAGCTTCAGGGGAAAAAAACCCATACAACTCAAAATCCAAATTATTCAAGTGGCAGATAAGCCTATAAGAGTTTGTTCAATTTTAAGTAGGTTTTAAGTAGGCTTTCACTTTAAACAGGCACTGTATGCCTAATGAACTGATAATTAGTTGATGCACATAATTTCTGATTATTTTACACAGCCTTTAGAATTGCAACCATCAGTATTATAAGTGTATCATTTTTATCTGCATGAGATAGTACTCCCTCTCTCTGAAATACTAGAACTGGATGAAGTTGAAAGGGGGCATTATTAAAGTATTGAGTCCTGAGCTAACCAAACTTAACTATTCTTTGAGATCCTCAACCACACTTATTTTCTTAAAAAATATAAATTGTAAATTAATAATCTCAGCTTCTTAGATATATGTTTGTGAATGAGACCTAGAAAAATTTTTTTTAAATTTCAGAATATTATGGGAGTACAAGCGTTTTAGTTACATGGATTGCTTTTGTACCAGTTTGAGTCAAAGTTATAAGTGTGCCCATCAGCCAGATAGTGTGCACAGTACTCATCAATACATGAGTGGATTAATATTAATAGAAAGACATTTTATAAGTGTCTGAAAAATACCGATTGAAAAATAGGGTTTCCATGGCTTGAAATATTGCATATAGGGATTAAGCCATATCAGAAGAAAGTCTAGCCAGAAAGGACACTCTGGTGGACAAGTGACTGAGGGACCAACAGATGGAGAAGCACAGCCCAGAGTTCAGAAATCACGACAGAGCAGGAGTGAGAGAAGGTAGGGCAGAGAGCAACTGCTGGGCCACGACAAGAAATGACAGGATGGACATGTTGGGTGCTGGTTCTCAAGAGACCAAACCATGCAGGCATCCCCCTGCCATTTCCATTCTTGATGCTCAAGAAAAGGAGCAGCTTCTGGCCTGCACATCATCTCTCTGTGCTCTCTTTGGCTCTGCTGTCACCTGACCTGCATCTCCCCTTCGCTCACTGCTGCATGCCTTACCTATTTAGAAAGCTGGAGCACTGGGGCTGTTTACCATCAAAGTCTCAGAACAGTGAATACAGTCATCCCTATGTATTCTTGGGGGATTGGTCCAGGAGCCCCACCCCCATTCCCAGATACCAAAATCCAAGGTTGCTCAAGTCCCTGATATAAAATGGTATAGTATTTGCATATACCTACACACATCCTCCTGTATACTTCAAATCATCTCTAGATTATTTATAATACCCAATACAATGTAAATGCCATATAAATAATTGTTATACTGTATTGTTTAGGGAATACGGACAAGAAAAAAGTCTGTACATATTCAGTATAGACACAATTTTTTTCCCAAATATTTCCCATCCTTGGTTGGTTGAATCCATGGATGTGGAACCCACACACATGGAGGTCTGACTCCATTTGAGCTGAAAGACCATGTGTGCCGACTTCCAAGAACACAACTTAATTATAATATTCCCCATAACCACTGAATACTACTTTTAATATGGCAAAGATTATTTCATGAATTACATAAGTATTCTTTTTTTTTTAACAACTGAGGTATAAGTGACATACCATCAAATTTATCCATCTAAAATGTACAATTTAATGACTTTTCAGTAAATTTTTAAAGTTATGTAATTATCACAACTGAGAACATTTCCAACATCTCCCAAATATCTCTTATGCCTGTTTTCAGTCAATCCCCATTCCTATACCCAGCCAACCACTAATCTACTTCCTGTCTCTGTAGATTTTCCATTTAAATGGAATCATTCAATGCCTTTTGCACCTGCCTTCTTTCACGTAGCATAATGCTTTTGAAGTTCATCCATGTTGTAGCCTGTATCAGTAGTTTGTTCCCTTTTATTGCAGAATAATGTTCCATTGTCCGGGCACCAACTGATGGACATTTAAATTGTTTCCAATTGCTCTTATGAATAATGCTGCTATGAATATTCA
>JAQIFY010000620.1:0-14914 GCA_028533085.1 Varecia variegata
AGTGTCTTTGTGGTATCAGGTTAATGCTACCCTCATAGAATGAGTTAGAAAATTTCCCTCTTCCATGTTTTAGCAGAGTCTGAGAAAGATTCATGTTAACTCTTCTTTAAATGTTCGGTAGAATTAGCAAGGATGCTATCTGGTCATGGGCTTTTCTTTCTTGGATTTTTATTACAGATTCAATATTCTTAATTTATAGCTCTATTCAGAATTTTTTTTCTTCCTGAGTCAATTCTGATAGATTGTATGTTTTCAGAAATGTGTCCATTTTATTTTGGTTAACAAATTTATTGGCATACATTTATTCATAGCATTCCCTTATAGTCCTTTTTTTTTTTTTTTGAGACAGAGTCTCGCTTTGTTGCCCGGGCTAGAGTGAGTGCCGTGGCGTCAGCCTAGCTCACAGCAACCTCACACTCCTGGGCTTAAGCAATCCTACTGCCTCAGCCTCCCGAGTAGCTGGGACTACAGGCATGCGCCACCATGCCTGGCTAATTTTTTGTATATATATATATATTTTAGTTGGCCAGATAATTTCTTTCTATTTTTAGTAGAGACGGGGTCTCACTCTTGCTCAGGCTGGTCTCGAACTCCTGACCTCAAGCTATCCACCCGCCTCGGCCTCCCAGAGTGCTAGGATTACAGGCGTGAGCCACCGCGCCCGGCCCCTTATAGTCCTTTTTATGTCTTTAAATTGACGGTAATGTCTCCAATGTAATTTATGAGTTTAGTAGTTTGAGTTTTCTTTGTTTGGTTAGTCAATCCAGCTAAAGGTTTATCAATTTCATTGATCTTTTCAAGTAACCAACTGTCGGTTTCATTGATTTTTTCTATTGCTTATCTATTCTCCCATATTTATCTTTGCTCTAAACTTTACTATTATTTCCTTCCTTCTGCTCGCTTCAGTTTAGCTTGCTCTTCCTTTTCTAGTTCCATAATATTACAAATAGGTTATTGATTTGAAATCTTTCTTACTTTTAAAATATGCAAATACAACTATAAGTTTCCTTCTTAGAACTGCTTTTGCTGTAGTCTATAAGTTTTGGTATGCTGTGATTTTATTTCCATTCATCTCAAAGTATATTCTACTTTCCTTGATTTTCTCTTTGATCCATTCATTAAGACTGTGTTTTCTAATTTCCACATATTTACTAATTTTCTGGTTTTCCTCATGTTATTCATTTCAGGTTTCTGTCCATTGTGATCACAAAGATACTTTGTATGACTTCAATAATTTCAAATTTATTAAAACTTATTTTGTGGCCTAACATTTGATCCATGCTAGAGAATGTTCCATGTTCATTTTAGTAAAATGTGCACTCTGTTGTTGGGTGGAGTGTTCTGCATATAAATGCTCCTTGACTTACAATGGAGTTACATCCCAATAAACTCATTAAGTTGAAAAACTGTAAGCCAAACTATCATTAAGTCAGGGACTGTCTGTGTATCACTTATAGTGTAGTTAAAGTCTTATATTTCCTTACTGATCTCTTGTCTGGTTGTTCTATTATTGAAGGTGAGATATCAAAGTCTCCAACCATTATTGTAGAACTCTTATTCTCTTCAATTATGTCAACTTTTACTTCATATATTTTGAAGCTATATTGTTAGGTATGTATGTTTATAACAGTTATATCTTTTTTTCTATAGTGAATGTTTTATCAATATATGATGATATCCTCATGATCTCTTGTAACTTTTTGTGATTTAAAGTCTATTTGTCTCACAATGACATAGCCACCACAGCTCATTTGGTTATTATTTGCATGAAATATTTTTCCATCCTTTTACTTTCAACCTTTCTCTGCTTCCTGTTATCTAAAGCGAGTCTCTTGTAGGCAGTGTATACATGATCCTTAGTTTTATTTTTAATCCAGTCTGCCTACCAATCTATACCTATGCTTTGAGGAGTTTAATCCATTCACATTTAATGTTTAATGTAATTACTCATCAGGAAAGATTTACTTTTGCCATTTAGCTATAACACCAACTTAGTTTCAATAGCATACAAACATTCAACTCCTATATATTTCTAACCCTCCCCCTTTACATTGTAATTGTCACATATTACATTTTTATACATGATATGCCTAGAACATAAATTTATAATTTTTCATCTGCTTGTCTTAAATGATATAGGAAAAGCAAAAGTTATAAACCAAACAAAAAGAACAATAATACTGGCTTTTTAATTTTTACCTATGAAATTACCTTTACTAGTGTTCTTTTTTTCTTATGTTTTAGAGTTTCTGTCTAGCATCCTTTCATTTCAGCCTGAAGTATTTTTTGTAGGGCAGATCTGTTAATAAACTTCCTCAGCTTTTGTTTATCTAGAAGTGTCCTAATTTTGCCTTCATTCTTAAAGGATAGTTTTGCCAGTTATAGAATTTTTAGTTGACAGCTTTCTCTTTCAGCATCTTAACTACTATTTCACTGACTGGTGGCTTCCATGGTTTCTGATGAGAAATCAGCTGTTAATCTTATTATGGATGGCTTGTAGGTAATGAATGCATCAGTGATCATTTGCTGCTTTCAAAATTCCATCTTTGGGTTTTGAATATCTGACTATAACATGTCTTTGTGTGTATCTTTTTATGTTTATCCTGTTTGGAGTTTGTTGAACTTCTTGGATGTATACATTTATGTCTTTCGTCAAATTTGAGGAGTTTCTAGATATTACTTCTTCAAATATTCTTTATGTTTTCCCTCTGCAATTCCCATTATGTGCATGTTACTACACCTGATGGTGTCCCACAGGTCTCCCTCAGGTTCTGTTCATTTTTCATTATTCTTTTTCTGCTCAAAATGGATAATCTCAATTGAACTATTTTTAAGTTCACTATAATGCCTACTCAAATATGCCATTGAACTCTTCTAGTGAATTTTTCACTTCACTTATTGGATTTTGCAGCTCTAGAATTTCTACATTGATCTTTTATAATTTTTCTTTATTGATATCCTCTATTTGTTGAAACATTATTAACCTGGTTTCCTTTAGTTCCACATCTATAGTTTCCTTAACTCCTTGTACTTATTAAGAAAGTTGACTTAAAGTCTTTATTCCTGAGCTTCCTCATGAACAGCTGGGAGACAGGCAATTTAATGGTAGCTAGGGAGCTTAAAATGCCCCAGTACTCTCTTCCAGTTTTGACTAGAATCCAGAATTCTACAAAAGTTGATTCTGACATTTTTCACCAGCTCACTAGTTGCTTTTGAGGAAGGACAGAGCCCTGAATTTTCCCCACTATGATATTTTTTATGACACGTTTGGTTACTTGAAAATGGCATGATTCTGTTTATATCAGATATCCAGAACAGGTGAATCCATAGAACACAAAGCAGTTCAGTGGTTGCCAGGGGCTGGGGGAGGAGACAATGAGGAATAACTCTTAACGGGTACAGGGTTTCTTTTAGGAGTGATGAAAACGTTATGGTGGTGAAGGTTGCACAACTTTGTTAATATACTAAAATCCACTGAATTGTACATTTTAAAAAGGATGGATTTTATGGCATGTGAATTACATCTCAATTTAAAAACTTCAAAAACTTTATATTCCAATGATAAGTGAACTCCTAAATAAATTAAGAGTCTTATAAGAATGGGGATTTTGCTGAAGGTATCATAGTTTCTATCATCAATGTCTCCTGCATACATCAGACATTCAAGAAGATTTTAAGGTTCAACAAAGGGGTGCTAACTAACTTCTTATTAGCTAACATCCTGTGCCTACCAGCCGCCCTTCTATGTTACAACTGTAATGCATATTACAATTTCTCCTCTCAAGCAAAAGTCCTTAGGAGAAATGCCTAAATGTTATCTAAATGTCATGTTATATATATAGGTCAGATTTTTCTCCATAATTCAGATAATTCAGATATGATGCATAACAAAGTACCTGGCAATGCAATTTTAAAAATCGTAAAATGTGTAATTTGTGTCTCAACATACAACCAAACAAACCCCTTTGTTCTTTATTTCATTCAAAATAACTGAAGATGTGATCCCCTTTATGCAATGAGTAGTTTCTGAGTACCAGACACTCTTCCAGATATAGAAGCTTCATCTTAAAAAGCTAGCCTCTTAGATGCCTGTATCCTTTCATCAATATTTCATGAATAAATAGCTAAAACAAAAACTATATACACATTGAGTGATGCTGGTCACAGACAGGATACAGTTCAGGGCCAGCTACAGATCCCACGTGAAGGGGCAGAGTAGGGACAGAAAATGTAAGCCAATGTTCCATGTCTGGCAAGAATGTTTCTCTATTAACATACATGGTAAAGTGCAACATACAGAAGAAAAAAGTCCCCTGTTACCTGGGGAAATATCCTGAAATGTATATGCTACATGCACGTTTTCTCTCAAAGCATAACAGATTTGACAATTGAGAGACATACAACTCTCCATAACATTCTGATAATGTTACAGCAGAGCTGACCAAGAACAAACCGAGTGGCACTTAAAGGTGCAGAAGAGCAGGTTTATTATGCTGGCGGGCTCAGAGGGGCCTCACCACCAAATTCTGAGCCCCGAACAAAGAGTGTAGTAGTCTTTTATACCTTTCGTTTAGGGAGGAAGTGGGGCACAGGTACAATGTGGTTATCTTTAGTGGGGGCAGGTTCTTGAACAATCTTAGTTCCTGGTATAGAGTTTCTGTAGAATTTCTTTCTGTTCTAGCTTGTCATAGCAGGAAGTTGCTGCAAGCAGTTTACAGAAGCAAGAGCGGCAGCAGTTTAGCGGTTACAAGGGGGATGGCCAAGGGGAGGGGTTTCATCTAATGGAATTTTCCATTTCTCTATCATTTCCCCACTTTGATGCTTATTATAAAATTCTTTCTATAAGGCATCATGATATTCCTGTAGAATGATTTGGGCTGTGGTTTGTGAAACTGTGTTTTGTATGAACCTGGTGATGAGGTTAAAAATTGGGGGGGGTGCCTAAGGTTATTAGGAGGAGTATAATTATGATGGGTCCTGCCCATGGCCCGCAGTTGAAACCCCATGAATGTTTTAACTCTTGGTTTCTCCTTTCTATTCTTTCACTTTTGTGGTTACTATCCCTGATTGATTTACATAATAACAACATTCTTCCCCCAGAAAGACGCAAGTTCCCCCCTTTTCTGCGATAAGGAGATCCAAGGCCCGGCAGTTTTGTAAGGCCACTGCAGCTAGTGAATCTATCTGGGCTTGTAGAGATAGAAGGGAGTCTGCTACTCTCTCCATGTCTTCATTTAACTCCTGTGATAATTTATAGTATGTGTTTAATGAAGTTCCTAGGCCACTTAATCCGGTTCCTATTCCGGTGGCAATTCCTCCTCCTATTAGGAGACTAGCCAAGAGAGCCCGCTTCTGCCAAATGTTTGTGTGCGGGCTCAGGGCCTCTTCTAGTTCATTGTCTGTAAAATCAGAGACATCAGGTGAGAGGAATACTTGTATACAGCTACCAGGCCAGTTTGTCAGGAGGCAGGAATACGCCTGAGCCCCGCAGAGGAAAAACACACCTTTTGAGGGGCAGATTCTTTTGCTTCCGACCATGGTGTCATTTTTTGTACATATCTGTCCAGGGACCTCTCCAACTGAGAGATTTTTGGCCTCTTCCAGAGACATGTTTAGTCCAGGGAGGATGGCCAACTTTACATTGTTAGCTACTGGCCCTTTAATGACAGCGGTGTTAGCAGTGGTATTATGTTGGGCCATGTGTTTGATAGTTCCATTCCACCCGATGGGCACTGGGACTCCTATGAAGACTCGTTTTTGCAATGGGAGGCAGACCCAGCAGGAAGTATAGTTGCGCAGGGCCCGTAGAGTAATATTTAAGAATTTGGCAATTAGTGGGGATGTCTTAAGGAATTCTGTAAGTTTCCGAATTCCACTGAGGTCAGGGTGCTTGTATAGGGGTGGGATAGCTTGACCAATTTGGATAAGTTCAGTTTTAACCTTTTGGTCAAGTTTCCTTTTTGCTTGGTCCTGCGCTCCCCCTCCATCTGACATTCCTGCATGGGTATAGTAAGTCCAGCACATAGTCTTTCCTTTGGGGTTCTGGCAGGTGGAAATATCTGGGCTAATGATTTGCCCGGTCTAATAGAGTTTGTTCCCATAAGTACACAGGGTGGCTCTAGTGTAGCACTTTGCTGGCATGTAAGTTTGGGAGATAAAGAAGGTCCCTGCATGGCCCCTGACTTGAGGGGCATGCTGAGCATGGGGGTGTGGACCCTCCCTCCACTACGGGGGTCAGAGTTAGTGCCTGAAGTAGAAGAAAAATCCTGCTATGGCCCAGTATAATACATTAAAAGTTATTTTTCCCCCCACTGTCCAGTCTTTAGGGGTCACTGTATGGAGTCTGATGCCCAAGAGTATGGCCAGAAGTCCGAAGAGTCTGGTTGTAATGTTGAGAACCAGTTTGTTCATTTGGCTGGTGCAGTCTTTGGTGTTGTAGTCTGGGTGGGTTTCGACGTAGGTGAACCTTTAGTGGATTTTCTGGGTCCCATTGTCACTACTGAATGAGAGCGGCAGTCCATACCATAGGATGATCTCTTTTAGGAGGATTTTTACTACCTCTCTGGCTTTTTCAGTTCGTGTGGGGATGGCTTCGACCCCGCCTAAAAAGGTACACAATATAACCAGCAAGTGCTTGAATCCCCTGCATGATTTTACTTCCATAAAATCAATTTCTACGTCTTCGAAGGGGGAGGTCCCCGTGTATTGCATGCCTGGGGTAGGTCTGTGCCGCGTGGTTGCGTTGTTCTTGGCACAGACTTGGCAGCGAGCACAGACTTGGCAGCAAGAGAGGGGAGCCTGGCAATGTAGTAATACCTGTTGAGCAGATTAGTTAGGGCTGTCTTTCCCATGTGGGACAGAAGGTGGTACTGGCAGGTAATTGGATATGCTAGTTTTCCGGGAATGAAGATCCAACTGTCCGACAGATGCCACCACCCCAGTTCATTCCTTCTAGCACCTTCTTGTTTTGCCCAACTATTTTCTTCTGGAGTGTACCTGGGCTTTTCCAGCCATACAGGTACCAACAGGATCTGACTGGTGTCCCGGGAGCCATTCTCTGGGGGCTCCTGTTCAGCTATGGCTTTCGCTGTTTGGTCAGTCAAATGGTTACCAATGGCTATTGGGTCTGTTCCCTTCTGATGTCCCCGGCAGTGAATAACTGTAATTTCTTTTGGTTCCCATATAGCCTCTAGCAATTGGAGAATCTCTTCTCTGTTTTTGATTTCCTTACCTCCTGCCGTTAGTAGTCCTCTCTCCCTGTAAATGGCCCTGTGCACATGTAGGGTGCTCCAGGTGTATTTTGAGCCAGTGTAAATATTTGCCCTCTTGTCTTTTGCATATTTTAGGGCTTGGATTAAGGCCCACAGTTCTGCCCTTTGCGTGGACCATCCAGTTGGTAGGGGTCCTGCCATAATCATCTTGTCTTTTGTTGTAACTGCGTATCCTGCCCTTCGTTTCCTGTCCCGGACATAGCTGCTGACGTCTGTGAAGAGTTCCAGTTCAGGTTTGACAAGGGACTGTCCTTGAGGCCTGGGCTGCTGGCACATATTTCCTCCACTACTTCAAGGCATTCGTGGTCTGGGAGTCCCAGGTCTATGGGCAGGAGGGTCATTGGATTTAGGGTCTGCACCGCCTCCAGGGTTATTTGCGGATTGTCGCATAATAGCCCTTGGTACTGAGCCAGTCGGCTGCTGGAGAACCAGCAGTGTCCCAGATTGTTGATGAGTTGTATGACAGTATGTGGGATGTGAACACGGGTGTGTCAACCCAAGATGAACTTGTCAGCCTCCTTGATCAGGAGTACTATTGCTGCCACAGCACAAAGGCATGAAGGCCATCCAGATGCCACCATGTCCAGTTGCTTGGACAGATATGCTACAGGCCTTTGCCATGGTCCAACAGCTTGAGTCAAGACTCCCACTGCCACCTGGTCCCGCTCATTAACAAACAGGTTGAAGTCCTTGGTGTGGTTGGATAATCCTAGGGCTGGGGCTAGTTGTAATTGGGTTTGTAAGTCTCTGAAAGCGTGCTCTTGCTCATCTCTCCATTCTAAGTCTTTTGACTCTGGTCCCTGTAAGATTTCATAGAGCGGCTTTGGCATATGTGCAAAACCCCAGATCCAAATGCGACAAAACCCAATTGCTTCCAGAAACTCTCAGAGTTCTCTCTGACTACTGGGCCTCAGGATCGAGCAGATCGTATGTTTCTGCTCATGTCCGAGTTGTCTCCACCTTTCAGAGATATGGAATCCTAGGCACTTGACTACTCGTCTGCAAATCTGGGCCTTTTTCCAAGAAACTTTGTATCCCTTCTCAGTGAGCAGTTGAAGTATGGCCCAAGAGGCCTGGAGGCAGTTGTCTTTGGTCTGGCACGCTAGGAGATCATCTACATATTGCAGGAGGGTGAAGTTGAATTCTTCCCTCGGGTCTGAGGCTAGGTCTGCTGCTAGTGCTTCTCTGAATATCACTGGTGAGTTCTTGAAGCCTTATGGTAATCGTGTCCATGTCAATTGTTTCTTTCTCCCAGTGCCTGGATCTTCCCATTCGAAGGAAAAGCGGGGTTTGGCTCACTGATGCCACTTGTATGCATTCTTCAGGTCCAGGCAAGTGAACCATTTAGCATCTCCTGGGGTAAGTCCTAGAAGGGTATAAGGGTTGGGCACCACTGGATGAAGAGTCACTGTGGCCTCGTTAATTATCCATAGGTCCTCGACTGGCTGGTAGGTCCCATCCGGTTTCTCTACTGGGAGTAGAGGAGTGTTCCAGGAAGACTGGCACTCTATTATGATGCCTTCCTGTTGAAGTTTGTTCAGGTGGTGTTGAATTCCCTCCGGTGCGTCCCTCGGGATGGGATATTGCTGCTTCCTCACGAGTTGGGCTCCCAGTTTTATTTCTACTATCACTAGTGCCCACAGGTGTGCTAATCCAGAGGGGTTGTCCTCTGCCCACACTGCTGGAAAGTCTTGTTTGAATTCTGGAGGATTTGTTTCCCCTAGTGGTTTCAAGGAGTCATACTTGTAGGGGTTTTTGGTATCACTGTGGAGTCGCCATTCCATTTCTCTGGGGACCGTGATTCCCATTATGAGGGATCCCGGGGCCGGCAGTGAGAGGTTGACTGTGCCCTCAGGATGGAAGGTGATCTGGGCTCCTAGCTTATGTAGGAGATCCCGCCCCAGCAGAGGAACCAGGCAATCTGGGAGGTATAAGAATTCATGTGTTACTTGATGTCCTCCCATCTGGCAGGTGCGGGCTTGGCAGAAGGGTGGAGCGACCTGGTCTCTGGTGGCTCCTCTTATGGTTGTCTCCTGCTTAGTGAGTGGGGCTACTGGAGTGGTCACCACTGAGTGTTCTGCCCCAGTGTCCACCATGAAAGTCACTGGCTGGCCTCCACATTCATAATGACCATGGGCTCCTAGGGTCCCAGGTTGAGGGAACCTGGTCGGCCCTATTCTGAGTTGGTGCCTGCAAGTCCGATGAGGTCCTGGGTTTTTGGCTCTAGCTGGAAGCCTTGGGGAGATTTCTGTTTCAGTGGGGGCCAGTTTTCTGATGGGGGCATTCATTCTTCCAATGTCAGGTTTCCTTGCAATATGCGCACTGGTCTGGTCTCAGTGTCCCCCTTCTCCGAGATCCCTTCTCTGGGTGTTGGCCCAATTTTGGAGGGGGTGCGGGATTTCCAAGTGCTGCTGCTAGGAGTATGGCCTTTTGTCTCATTTTCCTCTCACTTACCCTCTGGGCAACCCAGTCCCAATTCCTATATACCTTCTGGGCTATTTCCATCAGTTGAGTGATGTTCATCCCAGTGAAGCCAACTTCTCTAATTTTTGTTATATGTCTGGGTGTGCCTGTGCCACGAAGGCCGCATTCACCATCCATTGATTTTCCAGTGCTTCAGGGTCAAAGGGAGTATAGATTCTGTAAGCTTCACAGAGACACTCGTAGAAGTCGCTGGGAGTTTAATCTGCCTTCTGTGTGACTAGAGCGATCTTATTCATATTAGTGGGCTTTTTAGCTCCCTCCCGGACTCTGTGTAGGAGGGCCTCCCGGTACCTGCTCAGGGCATTCCAGCCTCCTGGGGTGTTGAAATCCCATGTGGGCGCAGTATCGGGTACAGCACGTTGGGCCCACAGTTCCACATCAAGGACTCTCGCTGGCACATGGTCCTGGATCCACTTCCGGGCACCCGAAGTGATCCTGCGCCACTCCTCCGTGTTGAAGAGTGTCAGGAGTAGCTGCCCGCAGTCTTCCCAAGTTGGTTGATGGTCTGGAAAATGCTCTCCAGGAGGTCTATCATGGCCTGAGCCTTCTCAGAATAGGAGGGAGTGTGTTGTTTCCAATTCAGGAGGTCTGTGGTGGAGAAAGGTTGGTAGTAGAGGACTGGCCACCCAGGCTGGACGGTTCCATCATCGGCAATTCGGGGCTGACCTCGAACCTCATGGACCGGCAGCTGGAGAGCCGGAATCAGATTTTTGGCGGAGTGGAGATGGTGGGCTACTGGGGTCCCCTCGGTAGGTGCTTCTGGCATTTGGGGTGACGAGACCGATGGTGGCGGAGTGTCTGGGGCTGTTGGGAGGTGGTGGCCCTGGTATTGGGTTGGCAGGATTGTATGGGGGAGGCAGAACTAGGTCATCCTCTGGTGGTCCCTGGTAGATAGTCTTAATGCTGGGGACCTTCTTTGGCTTCAGAGTGAAGGGGACCCTACTCTGACCCTTCTCTACATAGAACCAAACCCAAAGAGGCAGAGTCTGGGCTATTTCTAGCCAGGAATCAATATATGGGAATTGGTCTGGGTGCCTTGGGGTACCTGTGACTAGAGTCCAAACTGCCCGAACCGTCGGGACATCAACTGTGCCAGTATCTGGTCACCCGACTCCAAAGCAGGGCCACTCGACTCCACAGAGCGTACGGAGGCAATTGGGAGTTATCTTGACTCCATAATCGCTGGAGAATCCGTTTTTAAAAGTCTTTCACATGCACCTGAGAACTGTGGGTTTGGACTCCTGCCCTCCCATGTTGGGACTGGCGAGCGGTGTCGCACAGGGTGGGGGTTCTCTCAGTTGTCCGCCTGGCTGCTCCCCTCGCGGGGAATTAGGCACGTCTTGGCTAAGGTGCTCCCGTATAAATCCCAGGCCAGGTCACTTCCCTTCTGTGGAGCGAGTCACCGTTATGCTGTGTGACGCTGCCACAGAGTCTTGAACAACCTTAGTTCCTGGTATAGAGTTTCTGTAGAATTTCTTTCTGTTCTAGCTTGTCATAGCAGGAAGTTGCCACAAGCAGTTTACAGAAGCAAGAGTGGCAGCAATTTAGCAGTTACAAGGAGGGTTGCTCAAGGGGAGGGGTTTCATCTAACGGAATTTTCCATTTCTCTATCAATAACATTAAATCCAATCATTTTTAACTATTCCAGGAATACGGAAATATCCATGAGCCCAAGAATATGATTATGTCCAGATCGTCTCTCAAAAACATTCTACACTTGATATATTTATAGTACAAAGAAAAACTGAATTAGCAAAAGTTGCAATAAATACTTGGTGTAATTGATATACTCAACACAAAAGTACCCTGCCTGGCAGCTGTTTAAGTTGTTAGTAAATGTTAATTCTATTCAATCACATCAAGTTCATATGTTGCCTAGCCAGTGTAGAATGATCTATCTTCAGAAAAGTAGGCAATCTGGACCTTTAAATGTAATCTTCCAATTTTTAAGTATGAAAAACTCACTTAAATACAAAGCATGGGGCATGCAAAACTAAATCTGTCCATGCACTACACACAGACAACAGGTTAGCATCCTCACCTCTACACAGAGAAAACTAATGTGGCCAAAGACCACTGTCTGCTTCAAGCTTCCTAAATGGTGAGGGGCCTGCTGGTCACCTGGTCTCTGAGATGGGCTAGACTTCCTAAGACATTCTCACAGCAATGTCTTCCCCCCTAAATCTTCAACTTGCTAAATCCTTCAGGGGCAACTCAGACAATTCCTCAAAAGCCTTCCTATACTTTTTAGCCCTTGGGTATCACTGAACACATAAGCATGGAAGTCTTGTATTTTTAACTGCCCAGGATGTGATGATCACAGTTAACTACTTGGTGAATCATGAAAGGAGCAGAGAAGTGTGAGAGAAAGCTCCAGGTAAGATGGGTCACACCTCTAAGATCAGAGATAGGCTTTGCCAGACACCAAGAAGGCAGCCTCCAGGACAAGAAAAGACAGTTCTTCCTACAAGAGCTAGGAAGAAATTTCAGGACTCACCTCCTCCCTGGTTGTCAGGAGCCATGGGCCCATAGCCCTGCTCTCCTGACTACTCTTCCTAGAGAAAAGTCAAGTTGCAGAGGCAGATCTAGGGAAAGAGATGAGAAGTAAGAGAGGTATTTGGAAGGTATGCCCTTCACACTCTGTCCAGCCTCCCAATTCAGTAGCAAGTAAGGGAAAGGGGAGGTAAAGAAGGCAAGTTACAGAGGGCATCACGCAGCCCATCCTTAGCCAGTGTTCTATAAATAAAGCCCACAGATCTGGGCCAGCAGCAAGCTCAGACACAAGATCTTATTGGGGAATAAAGCCCCCATCTTTCAGCAGGTGAATGAGACTCTGTGTGGACTCCAATAAGAGAAAAAGGCCTGAGAGTGCCTTCAGGTAAGCATTCACATTGAGAAATAGTGGCCCATATTGGAAACAAAAGCACCCCATTCACATCTGCCTTGAGGCCAAATAACAGGGTCTAGGAAATCCAAAGTAGAAGGAGCCTAGAGGACTCCAGAGAATGCAGGCTTTGAGGGAGACATCAAGCAGGGTGGAGTCCATAACCTGAGTTTCCTTCCATGTGACCCTGGCTGCACTATTCTATCCACTCACATAGCCAAGATTAGGTTCCCAAGATCCAAATGTGAATTGGAATTTAGGAATGGGCAGTCAGCAATTGGCCAAGATCTAGACAAGCAAATTTCATGAAGATATTTTTATAAGGGAGAAGTAGAAGATTTTTCCGTAATGATATTTACACCTAATGGGTGCAGTGCGCACTGTCTAGGGAATGTGCACGCTTGCAGCTCTCACTCAGGCGGGGCAAAGGCAATATATGTAACCTAAACATTTGCACCCCATAATATTCTGAAAGGCCTCGACTAGATCTTGTCTTGAACAAATGAATGAGAAAAGAAGACTACAAAGGACAGTTCAATAGTTCAATATAAACCAGGTATGAGATGATGTAAGAAGAGTTATTGTTAATATTGTTAGGGGTGATCACAGCATCCTGGATATAGAGGAAAATGACAGTCATTATTAAGAAATGAGGCAAAAGTTCTAAGGGGTGAATTGACACACTTGCAATTTTTTTTAAATGCAAAGCCTTCAAAAAATGAATAAATTAGAAAAATAAAGGAGCCCTTACAGAACAAAAAAAATTTAGAGACACCAATCAAATGCAATATGTAAACCCTGTTTAGACATTTTAAAGCAATCAAAGAAATCTGAACACTGGATATTAGATGGCATTGAAGAATCAATATTAATTTTATTAAGCTTAGGTTAAAAATGGCCTAGCTGATGCCATCTGCAAATAATTATGGCTATGCTTAGTGCAGAAGCTACAGCTAATATAATGGTGAGAAACTAGATGCTTTCTCCCTAAGATAAGGAACAAGGTAAGGATGTCCCCTTCTAACACTCCTATTTAACACTATAGTAATACTAAAAGTCCTAGCTAATGTAAGAAGATAAGAAAAGGAAATAAAAGGCACACAGATTGGGAAGGAAGAAATAAAGCCATCTTTGTCTGCAGATGACATGATTGTCTATGTAGAAAATCCCAAAGAACCAACAAAGAAACTCTTGAAACTAATAAGTGATTATAACAAGATTGTAGGATATAAGGTTAATATTAAAAAATCACCCCCCAAAAAGTAATACTAGGTATAAATCTAAAAAATCTTTACAACATCTCTATAAAGAAAACTACAAAATTCTGCTAAAAGAAATCAAAGGCTATCTAAATAAATGGAGATATATTCCATATTATGGCTCGGAAGACTCAATATTGTTAAGATGTCAGTTCTCCCTAACTTCAGCTATAGATTCAAAGAAATCTCTATAAAAGTCTCCAGAAATTACTTTGTGCATATCAAAAAACTGATTCTAAAATTTATATGGAAAGGCAAAAGACACAGAAGAGTCAACACAATATTGAAAAAGAACAACACAATCAGAAAACTAATACTACCAGACTTCAGGACTTACTATGAAGCAATAGTAATCAAGCCAGTGTGGTACTGGAGAAAAAATCAAATAGATTAATGGAGACAGCCTAGAAATATATCCACACAAATCGAGTCAACTAATCCCTGACAAAGGAGCAAAGGAAATTAATTCAATAAAGAAAGGATAGTCTTTAAAACAAATGATACTGGAACAACTGAACATCTACATGCAAAAAAAAAATAAAAAACGTATCTGGACACAGATCTTACACCTTTCACAAAAATTAACTCAAAAATGTATCATAGACCTAAAGGTAAAAAACAAAACTATAAAACTCCTGGAAGATAACACAGGAGAAAATGTCGGTGACCTTGAGTTTTACAATGACTTTGAGATACAACACCAAAAGCACAATCAATGAAAGAAAAAATTGGTAAGTTGGGTTTCATTAAAATTACAAACTTCTGCTCTGGAAAAGACACTGGTAAGATAATGAAAAGATAAGCCACAAACTAGGAGAAAATACGTCAATAAGAAAATGACAGGCCGGGCGCGGTGGCTCATGCCTGTAATCCTAGCACTTGGGAGGCCGAGGTGGGCGGATTGTTTGAGCTCAGGAGTTCGAGACCAGCCTGAGCAAGAGCAAGACCCCGTCTCTACTAAAAATAGAAAGAAATTATCTGGCCAACTAAAAATACATATAGAAAAAATTAGCCGG
>JAQIFY010006200.1:0-10486 GCA_028533085.1 Varecia variegata
CTGAGTTTAAGTTCATTGCCTAAAGTCATCCAGCCAGTAAGAGGTAGAACCAGAATCATATTTTATAATGGCTTTATTGAGATATAATGCAAATACCATAAAATTTACCCTTTTAAGAAAAGTGTACAACTCAGTGATTTTTAGTATATAACAGAGTTGTGCAAACATCACAACTATTTAATTCCAGAACATTCTTATCACCTCAAAAATAAACCCTGTACCCCATTCTCCCTTTCCTCCAAGCCTTGGAAACCACTATAATACTTTCCTTCTCTGTAAATTTGCCTGATCTGGACATTTCATATAAATGGAATTATACAATATATGGCCTTTTGTGGCTGCCTTCTTTCACCTAGTTTAATGTTTTCAAGATTCATCCATGTTGTAGAATGTATCAGTGCTTCATTTCTTTTTATAGCTGGATAATATTCCATTATGTGGATATATCACATTTGTTTATTCATTAGCTGATAGACATTTGGTTTGTTTCTACTTTTTAGCTATCTTGAATACTACTACTATGAATATTTGTGTATAAGTTATGAGTGATCATTTCTCTTAGGTATATACCTAGGTGTAGAAAAATCAGGGTTTGAACATAAGTCACTTCAGTCCAATCTGATACAACATAAATTATCAAAATTATTCTAACGACACCAGAGGCACAGCACTGACATGGGGCTCGGGTCACCTGAATGCTGGGCACTGCTCTGTCACTCACTAGCTGTGTGTACAGCCTCTCCAGACATTCTGTGATTATACTAGAATGATCTCTGGGATCTCTCCAACTCTAAGACAATTTCATGGTGATTGACATCCAATGGAAAATTTTTTCAAAAGCAGAAATTGTATTACCACTAAGTACATGGGCCTTAGTGCTGGGATTTCTAACCAAATGTTCAAACTGACAAAACTCCATGAGATCTACTGATGTGAAAACTCAAAACCTGCTGGAATCATGCCCATGGGAAAGGCCTATGTTTCTCCCTCTAGCCTGCCTTCTCGCCTCCCCTTGTGGATAATGAAGGTTCAACCAATGCAATCATTCAAGCTTGGAAAAGAGCCAACACAAAGAGCGAGAGGGCCTGGGGCTCCGCCAGGGACAGAGAGCAGCAGGGTTGTCATTTGCTACATCCACACATTCCTGAGGGCACAAAAACACACGGTGGAGCAGCAGCCCAGGCTTGCTGGCTCTCTGGAGGCCATTTCACTGTCACTGTCCTCAGGCTGAAGTCACCATAAAGCACTTTCCCTCAGAGCAGGGTTTCAGTGGGACCCCATCAGGAGGCTCAGAGGCAGGAAATCAGCAGCAGTATCTCTTGACCCATCCCCATCTCACCCTCTTCAGAAGGAATCCAGCAAAAATAACTCCTCAGATAGGGTGAGAGATCATAATAATATTTACTTTAGTTGGGTTTATTAAAAAAAGAAAGAAACAAAAGATGACCAATAGAAGAAATAATTCAGCTTCAGACTGAATCCTGTTCTGACCTATGCCAAACATTTTGCCTGGTCACTTTTCCCTTGGTAGCTTCAAAATTTGGAAAAGTGGTGTTGGTTTCTTCAGTTTTGGCTTATTTAGAGGTAAAAATTGATTTCCATAAGCAAGACAAAAGAAATCAAGTTCATTACTTTGTAAGTGGCCCTGAAGTTTTTTTTAAAGCCCACCTTACAAAAAATCTTCTACCTTGAACCCAAAATCTATACAAAGTGCACCCCTATCCCCCCTCTCCACCCCCCAAGCCCCAAGCAGGACTCTTCCATAGGAGGCACTTGGCAAATGTGATATGAGTTTAATTCAACCAAACAGAATTTTGTATTGTGCCTAATAGGAACCCAAACCTTTGCCTCTGCTTAAAAGGCAGGAGTTGGAGGCTGTTCTGGAATCAGCAGCGTAGGCTCTGGCTCCCCGTGACCAAGGGTAGGCTTGTTTCCCACTGTGCTCCTCTTTCTCCCCTCTTCTACCCTTGCTGCCTTTCTTTATCAATCCTTTTTACTCGTTTCCATTTCTCTTACCTCTTTCACCCCCTGCCTCTATATGATCTCTCCTTTTGATTCCGGTCTCAGAGCCCCCGCTAGACAGTTGGCCCAAAGTCAACAACTAGGACCAGTTCCATCAAGGCTTCCTTCCCTTTCCTTCCTCCTAATCCTCTCGCAGGGAAAGGGAGCCACACCCTGTCCAGAGCCTTGGTCTGTCAGAAGTCAAGGCGTAGGAGAAGGCTCAGGGAAGTCCAGAGGCATCTTCCTCCAGTCCTCTGCCACTCTCCCCACCGGCTTCAAGACATCGGGATCCAAAACCATTCTAGCAGCAGCATCTATTTAACCTCAGGTTCGTTTTGTTTTGGTTTGGTTTTTCCCTGCCTTGCAAGGAGGGTTGGTCTAGATATGTACCTGCGCGTCCCAGAGGCCCTTTCATGGGCAAGATCTCATGCGAACTTCACGACTATCCAGAGCAGACCACAGCTTCTGGGCACTTTCCCTAAGGTCTAGAATCCAGTGACTGCAGAGCTGGGAACCCAGGACTCCCGGCACCAAGTCCCCAGCCTACTTCCTCCGAAACAAAGATTATCCAGGCTGATTCCCTGGCCTTTTCCTCAGCTGCGGATTCCATCCCACCCTGCATGCCCCAGACCTTTCAGAGCTCTGTTTTCAGCGAATCTGCATTATCCTGTAAACTCCTAGAAGACAATTCCACACAAAATTCAGAGATAGGGCAGGACACCAAGACTATGAATGAGAGACAGGTAGAAAAGGAAAATGTATTATGGTGGAAATTTCTAGAAATCAATTTCTGAGGTTTGAAGGTTTCCAGGGAAGTTTTTACTTCCTCTTAAGACTATTAGACTTTTTTTTTTCAGCTGACTGTTTTCAAAGCACTGAACTCAAGAACAAATTAAAAGTAGATACACATGCGTATTGACACTGAGAAACAGTGGTTTTCAGCCTTATACCTCAGCATGTGTGACAGATGGCAATCAGAAGCCTACCCATGCTCTTGGATGTACCCAGGGTTTAACAATCCCATATTTAGGGAAACCCTAAAATAATTAATTGTCCCCACCATTCTAAATTGTGGATCCACAACAGGAGGGTGCGGGGCCACAGCAAACATGAACAAAAGCTGCATGTACAATTCCTACACGCCACCCCTATCTCCTGCATAAGAAATCATTAGAATTTCTGTAAAAGCATAATGGAGATTATCATGAGTTGACTCTAAACTGTTTAAAAATAAATCTTTCACAAACAGCAATACGTTAAATATAAATACGGGTCAAGTATTCCTAATCCAAAAATCCAAAATCTGAAATGCTTCAAAATTCAAAACTCTTTAAATGCCAACATGACACACAAAGGAAATGCTTTTTGGAGCATTTTGGACTTGAGAATGCAAATATTCCAAAATAAAAAAAAAATCCAAAATCCAAACACTTCTGGTGAAAACGTTTCGGATAAGGGATACCCAACTTGTGATAAAACTGCAAATTACTCACAACAAGCACTATCAATAAGAAGCACTAGTATGGAAAAATGTCTCACCAAAAAGAATTTAGGGATAAAAACTTTCAAGTTATCATAGGAAAAATTCATACATTCTTTTGAGAGTCAGAGTGAAGTGTTTTCAAGGAGGGATCATGTCTCATTCATTAGGACATTTTTAACATTGCCTACAAATGCCTGACACGAATACATACAGTTCGATAAATTTTCAACTGAATAATTTTAAATAGTCTTTTCACTTTTGCATAAAGTATATCTCTATACTTCCCTCCCCAGTTCAAAGAATCACTGAATTTTAGAGTTAGGAAGAAATTGGAGGCATTCTGTTCAATTAACCACACTAACAAACACTTATCAAATACTATGTGCACATGGTATGCAAAGAGCTATATGTGCATGATCTCATTTAGTACTGATGACCTCATCAGGTAATATCATCATCATTTTGTAGAAGAGGAAAATAACGTACAGAGCGGTTAAGCTACTTGCCTAAGTTGCCCAGCAAGTAAGAGGCAGAACCTAGACTGTAACCAGGTCTGTCTGATCCCAAAGTCCACCACCCCAGAGGGTCTAGAGAGATCCGATGACTTGCTGGTGTCAGGTGTCCTGCCCTTTCTGAGCACTTTCTACCACCCCACCCGTCGCTAAGAAAACAGCACCAGGGTATAGCCAACATTTCCTGGACCCAGGAATTCCCTAAATTGGAAGGATACTATTCTCCCCGAGAAGAGCCTGGTTTTCCACCGAGCCCACCACAGGTATCTGCCCCTTGGACATCAGACTGTGGGAAAAGCATACTCTGGGAACTTTTCCCCAGGGTTGCTCAAGCACAACAGCTCAGTATCAATTTGGGTCATTTCTGCAAATAGCTTTCATAACTCAGCCTGCTCTATTTCCTGCCCCTTCTTGAATGCATCAACTGGCCATCCTACCCTTAGTGATGAACAATTTCTCAGAATTGTCTAACAAATATATTTAGGGGTCCCCCTCTCTTCTAGTGGCAATCTTGGTATATCGCCCAATTCTCCAAGCTTTGTGTAACTCCCTGTAAAGTCCTCTCCCCTACCATCTCCCCCACCCGCCTCTATTCTCAAGGGTCTACTTCTGCTGTTCTTTGCAGTTTTCCTTTGCTTTGCAAATGAAATGTAAATATGAAGTTCTACCTTCTCCTGCAGATTGTAGAGATCAGATTAAATGCCTTTGTTTGGCGAAGCAGCATTCCAGGTCATTTGCAGCTGAAGACTTTGTGTCCTCTTTGGTGTGCATCTGTGGAGAAAAACACCCTCCAATATGTTCCTTTATGTCTGGCTTTTCTGAATCTGCCAGATGTCAGCAGAGGACTGATGCTGAGGAGGTGTCCAGCAGCACTCAGGAACACATCACCAACACCTATCAGTAGCCTTCTAGTACCAGCTCCAAACAAACCGTCACTGTCGCCAATTCCTACTCAAGCCTCAGGAACACATCTGGACTCCCAGGAACACCCTCCCTTTTGCAGAGGGCTGAATTGACTCCTTTATGCCTGTGACTTTTTTGCTCTGTAACAATGCTGCATAATCTAGAGAAAGAATGTCTTAATGTCAGTATATGTGTGGTTTCATTGGCTGTTCCCCAAATAAGGAATTCTCAGACTCCCTGTAGCGCCAGGCTTCTCAAGAGCAACACTGTAACCAGACAGGAGCTGCTTTTGCAAAGCCTCATTCTTGTTTTGTGTGGTTGGAGGTCTGCAATCTCATTACCCTCACTGCTATTCCAGAATATATATCCTAGAAACAAAGCCAAAGTCGAGGACAGGCCAGTGTGTAAAAATGCATGCATGAAGAATTTTCTTAAAGGTTTGCTACGACAGTGTTTAAAATACCACTTCTATAAAAGTTTTCCCTTTAAAGGGGAAACTCAAAGTTTGAGACAAAAAGGAATCATAAGATAACACAAAACCTTAAGGAAAATGAAAAAGCTTTATTCTCATCTTAGGTCATGGGAGAAGTGCCCACAGGCTGCACGAACCATATTATTAGCACTTATGTTCTGCAGCTCATAATATTCAATCACAAACATGTCTGGTATTTAGTTCAGCTATGTGACAGGAAATAACACTTGTAAAATATTAAACCACAGCAAAATCTACCCATGCCTTCAAATATTATCAGCACTGATTCCAGCTCAACTCTCCAACCCTGCCCCTCCCCTGTGGCATTTAACCTTCACTTTTCCAGCATGAATTTGGGTCCTGGCTATTTTTTTTAACCTTGTTTTAATAATCTGTTCATTTCCTAAATTTAGAGAATAGTGACAAGGACCAAACTCTAGCCAGGCTCAGAGCCTGCTTCTCTAATAGGCCTTTCAACTTCAGCCTACGAAGCCTTGAAAAAACACTAATGCGGTTTCTGATGGCTCAAGGCCACGTCCCTAGGATGATGCGAGCCCCTCCTTAAAGTGCCTGCCTGGGAAAACTCAAGGCTGCCTAAAGAATTTATTGTTTCTTTTAATCAACACCTGAAGACAGGGTCCCTGTCTCCCAGATTCGGTGGGAAGGTGGGAGCCTAACTTCCATAAATGCCAGTCTGCAAACCCAAATGGGTTTCACATGGACCAACCCCCTCTTTCTGACTTTTTGTAAGTTTTCACTTCCCTGACTCTTCTGATCTCATTCTCTCTTTAAAATACCCCAGACACTTCCATACAAATCAAAGTTGAGTTCAGTGCACAGTGGACTCTTTTCCCTATTGCAACAGTTATGAACAATTAAAACATGTTCTCATCATTTTAACTACTGTCCAGCTGTGTTTATCTTTGACAGCAGAATGAACAGACACCAACCCAAACTGGCCAGCCCCAGGAAATTGTCTTTACATGAACAAAGAAAAGATTTGGAGTTGGGTAGGCATTCTGATTTTAGAATTTTATTCTTATTATCATGACATTTTTACAAATCCACACCATAGTTATGTCACTGTCATAGAGGCTATAGAAATTTGGTAAGCAGAGGACTCAGTTTCCTCATCTGTAAAATAGTGATATTAATATTTACCTCATATGTAAATTGCCTCATGGGAGGTACTCAATATATGTTAGTCTTCCTTTCTTTTCCTCTACCTTTCTGTTTCTCCTCTGTCCCTACTCTAGCCTTTGGAACACATAATTTCACTACTTAGGGGGAAACTGAGGAGCCCTAACTCCGGAGTTTGGTTTAGCATCAGGTCAACTTATTATGACTCGTTTTCTAGAACTGTGTCTCCATTCTGCCTAACTTCCTTGGGGATCTAATCACGCAGCTCCTGCCTTAGTCCCTGTGCCTGATTCCCTGCTCAGGGATTCTCCTTTGTTATGAATTGAATGTTTGTGTCTCCACAAAATTCATATGTTGAAACCCTAATCCCAATGTGATGGGATTCAGAGGTGGGGCCTTTGGGAAGTGATTAGGCCACAGGGGTGGAGCCCTCAGGAATGGAGTTAGTGCCCTTATAAGAAGAGTTAGCTCACTCTCTTTCTGCCATGTGAGGATGCATTGAGAAATTGGCAATCTTTGCAAACTAAAAGAGAGCCCTCACTGGAACCCAACCATGCTGGCATCCTGATCTCAGACTTCCAGCCCCCAGAACTGTGAGAAATAAATTTCTGCTGTTTATAAGCCTCTCAGGCTATAGTATTTTGTGATAGCAGCTCGAACTAGGACACCCTTGAAGGTAGTACATCCCACAATGGAGAAAAGTTAGTAAGTGTGGGAAGAAAAGACCCGTGGTCAAATGCATTTGAGAAATCCTGGTTAAAAAGGGTTTACAGGTCTCTTCATGGCAATCCTTCCCAGAGCCTGTGGGATACTAATGTTCTTGTGGGCCTTTAGGAGGAGGGAGAAACAGGCAGCTTTCCTTGAGAACCCCGTGGAGGGTGTGCTTCTGAACACTCTGGGGCACGAGAAAGACGAAAGTGCCCAGGCCTGCAGAACACTCAGTGCACCTTCAACTCTGGAGCCTCAGCCTTTGTGTTCTGTTGCCAGCCTCTCTGCTATGGCCACGAGGATTGGCTCTGGGCCCATAGCAGCTTCTTTGACCCTTCCCGTAGCAGGGTCTTAGCACTGCTCTCGGGACAAGCAGCAGGCACAGGTTCTTCCCCTGGAGCACCAGCAGTCCTCACAGGAGGACATCCCTGCCCTTGCTTTCCCAGAGAGGGAACCAACGAGCTTCCACATGGGCCATGGCTGGAACGAACTCTGCCTTCGACCTCAGCAAGCCGTTAGGGCTCTCTTCCCCAGAGCATCCTCGGCAGCATTTGGCAGCTCTCATCACTGCCCCTCTGACCAGCAGCACTAAAGCCTATCCTCCCGCCCAGACCCAGCCTCTCCTGGCCAAGGCAGGCAGCATCAGAGGACTCAGACTCCCCACCCCATAGGAACAGGGCTCTGCATGGCTGCAGGATGCCCAGTGTGCCCTCTGCCTGGGGCCAGGGGGCCAACAGCCTCTCTCCCCCAACCCCATCCATGTCCCCACCTGGTCATCTACCCTTCACAGGCCCCTGGGGAGGACCTCAGTATCCCCCTGCAGAGGACCAGGCTATGGGGCGAGGGTCAGCCTCTCACCTGCAATCTGAGTGGTGGCACTGAACTCTTGGCCTGTTCTCTCCAGGCACAGTGAGCACCCAGCATCCTGTACAACCAAATTTTGTCCGAGTTGTGAAAGAGGAAACCACCTTAATTGGGGGCCTTCCCTATGCTGGACACAGTTCTGGGGCTCATGCTCTCAACCAGCCATCTGCCTGTGCCTCTAGATCTGCTCTCCATCCTCAGACCCTGTGGGTGGCAAGATGGGGAGCCCCAATTAAGAAGAGCTCCTCCTTCATGGGCTCCTGTGCTTCAGCCACTGCAAAGGCTGACCCAAGAAGGCAGACGAACACAGAAGTTTAGTGCCACAGGCTTTCGTGCCAACATCACCTGGCCTCTGATTGCAGATTCTCTACTTAATATCGCTGAGGCATGTTGCTTAACGTCCTTTGGCCTTGATTTCCTTATCCTTAAAGTGAAAATAAATAACACCTATTTCACAAGGACCAAATAAGTTAATAATAGTAAAATGCCACAGAGTAGGAACTTAAAAAATGGTAGCATGGTACTTACAAGAGTGGGGTTCCTGGATCTGCATTGCCATTGCTACATTGCTCAAGCAGCAGGCTGTGCCAGGCTTGCAGGGTTCCCTGTGAGAGTCCACTATAAATCGGTCTCTCCTTCTCCAGCAAAAGAAAAACAAGGTGCAATCCCAGTGTATGCTGAATTGAGTTGTGAAATGAAAGGCACGACTTAATGAAGCAAGTCAGCATAGTCCCCGGAGATGTCAAAAGTAATCAAGAAAAAGACTAATCAGAAGTGATGTAGGCCCTTCATACATGTGGCCGACTGAAAGGTTAAAACCTGAAAACCTGGGCCCACGCTATTACCCACAATCCACGACTCAGCGTCACTTTATACCAGTGGTTCTCAAACAGGAGCGATTTAACTCCCCAGAGAACATTTGGCAGTCTCTGGAGACATTTTTGGTGTCACCACTGGGAGTGGGAAGATGAATCTAGCAGGTAAGAGACAGGGATGCTGCTAAATGTCCTACAATGCACAAGACAGCCCCTCACAACAAAAAATTTTCCAGTCCAAAATGTCAATAGCACCAAGATTGAGAAACCCTGCTCTATATCGAAGTCAGTGAGCTGGGAGTGAGGCAAGCATGGGTCCAGCCTTCTACGTGTGTCTACTTTGTAGACAATGAATCAGGGGCTTAAGTGTGGCAATTTGCCTGAGGTCGCACAACCAGAGAACGGTGCTGTCAGAATCAAACCCTGTCTCTGGCCCCAAATCTACATTTTCCACTATACCATACTGACTTCCAAGGTAGAAATCAGAATAGGGGAAAGGGAAGGTAAAGAAATATTTTACAAGAAAACTTGAGAGGACTTGGACACCAAATGTGATCTGGAAAACAAAGGAAAAGGGAAAGTGAAGTACTTGGACTAGTGAAGCCATAGGAGAGGCAGGAAGAGGAGCTGGGTTTACGCACATCAGTCAGGTCTGCGGTGCATCTGCGTGGAAACATCTACCAAGAAGCCAGACACAAGAGGCAGGACCTTGAAAGAAAACCAGAGGCTAGAGATGTAGAGTTGGGGTCTTTCAGGGCTAGGAGAGAACTAAATGCAGGAGAGAGTGGGAATAGCCCCAGAGCATCCAAAGTTGAGGGCTGAGTCATTCTACAGAAGGGAAATAAGAAAAGGAGAAAGTAAGACACACCCAGAAAGGCCAAGGTAAAACCAGAGGATGCAGGAACCACCAAGGCAGGGAAGTTTCTCTTGGGACCTTGAAAAATTGCAGAGCAGGGACAAGGGAGATGGGAAGACTTTGGGGCTTACTGATTTGGTTATTGGCAAGAGGGTGGGGGGCAGTTTCAGTGAGGCCGGCTGCCAATCTGGAAGCAAGAGAGCAAGTGGCCTGCGTGCCCTGCATGGATGTTGGGGCCTGCGGGCAGAGGCCGGGCTCTTGCTCCCCCCAGGTTCCTGGGTTTTTGCAGCTCTGCTTACGGCAGCTGTGGTGCTGTGTTGCTTCCTGGGTGGACTAGTTTCTGGCAGCCCTAGTAACAGCCTGCCTCTTCACACTCTGCCTACCTCCTGGTCTCAGAAGCATCACAAAGAGGACCCCAGGGCTTCCCACACTTCAAAAAATCCAGCCCACTCCTGGCCTTCGGAAGGAGACAGACAAGCAGGCCTTGGTCAGACGAGGCTGGGCAAACAAGGCTTGCTTTCAGGGCTGCCTTCTGGCATTCGTGTTCCCGTGGGCTCTTCAGTGGAAAGAGCAAGGCACTCAGAGAGAGAAATGAGAAAGGGCGTTATCCTCAAGGGGCTCCCAGGGCTGGGCTGGGGTGCAGGCCCTGTGGTTACTAGACGGTGGCTCCTGGATTTTGATTCTGAATTCTCAAAGAAAGCCCTGAAAATGATGTGAGATAAAGTTAGCTGA
>JAQIFY010006201.1:0-10485 GCA_028533085.1 Varecia variegata
GCTTCTTATCCACAAAGTTAGATAAGAGGAGGGAAAGAGAGAAGAGCTTGTATGACAGAGAAGGGCAACAGGTCTCAGAGAAAGTTCTGGATCCGGTCTGCGTGCCGCATCTGCAGCGCAAACCTCCCGCTACCGACCAGAGGGCGGTCTGTGTTCACGGCGCCAGCCGTATCCACCCGCTTACACAGACCGCTACGGGATGCTGTCCCTGGGGCCGTGAACAGCAGCATCTGGAATAACCCTGGGCGCCAACGTGCTCATGGACACTGGAAAATATCCCTTTCAAGGCAGGGCTTAGCATCACTGTCCCAGCTCCTGCCTCAGGGAATTCTGAATGTGGGTTCCACTAAGAGAACAACACAGCATCAAAGGGGCATCTTGCTCCTGCTCGCTGGAGATTTCAACCTCACATTACACCCTGTGGCTGAAAATCAAAGCTTCTGCCGTGCTGTTCTTGGAGCCAAAACCAGAGGTGAAATCTGTCCCCTCTGATTTTTTGAGCACAGAATGCAAACAAAATAATTAGTGACTCACACACACGTAGCCATGCAAAACAGGGAAGATTCCTATTTGTAAATGCCGGCCGCTACTCAGAAAGACTCCAAGGAGTTATATCCTAGGCAACAGAAAATTGCTCTGTAAAAGCAATCTTCCCACATGTTTGGCTAAATTTTCCAGATTTGAGCTTGCATTGAAATAAATGAGGGGTTTCTTACCTCTCTATAGCCAGTGGCCTTCCTGCAAATCAGCGCTCTTTTCTCCAAGCTGCTCCATGGACAGTTAGGAAGAACTGGATCTCACCAGTGGACCACGGACTGCCCCCTCACCTAGGGATAGCAGAAAATGTAGTATCAAGGACTCCTCCAGGATGTAGACACTAAGGTGTCTGCTGCAATCCTCTAAGAGGGGAGAGTTTGGGCAAAACATCATTGCCCTGCAGACATGAAAAATGACATCTTCAATGCAGAATCGATAATATAAACACTTGATGAATCTGTTCTCCATAATAAGGACCATTTCTATGCTGACACATACCCCTTCTAGTTTAAAGACTGATCAATGGAATAAATTTGAGACATCAGACTGTATTTTGCAGCCATGGAACAAATTATTATTGTTTTCCATTGGGGTTTGAGTTTGTGAGTTGGACAGCTTGACTGTGAAAGGCAAGTGATATAGACCTAAAATCAAAGCTACCAAAGCTAGAACATCCCAGGGATCACTACCTGGGACCTCTGCTCAGGGCTGCCTGTGTTGCCGCTACTTGGACAGTGACTCAGTGGGCCACAGGCAGGGACAAAGAGGCTCTACAAGCTACAGCTACAATGCTGAGACCTGCATCTGGCCAGGCCACGAGAAGCTCCACTGTGGCACAGGCCAGCACAGTGGAGGAAGCATGAGGCCCACGGTGAGAGTCTGAGCCCATGTTCTCCGTTTTGCAATACGGTGACCATGGACTTGCTGGGAAGATGTTCGAGAACGTCATGGGAGCTCTTTGGGTTCCAGCCATGGTGACCTCCTTTCCTGGACAGGGGAGTTTGGGGCTAGAGTCCCAGACTGTTGTAAAGTGGTACTTTGCACGGATGAGTCACCTTGCAGTAGATGGCCATTAAACAGTGCCTTAGACAATGTGCAGAATTCAAACAAATCTGTAAACTAAAAATAAAATCCTAAGCACCCCCCACCAACCAAATGGACCCCCTCTTGACCAAGGGGACCCCAGAAAAATCCTAAAGCTAAATTCCTGGCCATGACCAGGAAGGGAGGTCAGACACACCTCCTGATACTCCCTCCCTTTTGGAGGTTAGACACAACAACTGACCAGCATTACTGTTATTAATGAAATAAAGACCAAGGACCACAAGACTGACAGAACAGACTTTGTGGCAATAAGATACCAAATCATAAACAAGACCTGAGCCCATGCCAGGCAAGGGCTAAGTCACATTTACAATCCATAAAATCTAGGTTAATAGCTCCTTTTTTGCTGGCATGGTATCACATGTCAGGAAAGAGATTCCACTATTTAACTTAGGCATTCCTTCCTACTGATGCAAAATGCTTAGACAAAGCTCAACTCTTTCAACCAACTGGCAATTAAAGAATGTCTAAATCTACCTATGACATGTGAACCCCACTTTGAAATGTCCTACCTTTTCAGGCCAAACCAATGCATACTTTCCATCTGTGGATTTATGTCTTTGCCTGTAACTCCTGCCTTCCTGAAATGCATAAAACCAACCTGTAATCCCACTGCCTTGGGACCCCTTTCTCAAGACTTCTTAGGTTTGTGTATCACTCATTGGCTCAGAATAAACCTCTTTAAATTATTTTACAGTTTGTATTTTTTCTGTTAACAAATCCCATGGCTATGGATTCAAGAACATTCTAGTAAGATGGAAACTTACTATAAACTCCGTCTTCCTTCTTTACTTTCCCAATCCCATTAGGTAGAGCACACTGGAGAACTGTGCTGTACACATCCCTGGAGACCTTTTGATACTTTAATGATCTCTTGACGGAATCCAGGATGGTCTTTGTATTAAATTCCATTGTCCATGGGCAATACCATGTGAAGTTCTTTCTAAATGAAAAGAGAGAACAACTTGAGTCCACGATGAAGATGCTATTTGTATTCTTTCTTTCCCTGTGTTGTTAACATTATTGGAATAGAATAGCCATTAGTTTAATTTTAGTTTAATTTGTTTTTAATAAATTTGCATCATTGTCCAGATTGTACTCACCATTAAGGGATGCTGACCCAATTAACCAATAAGCATTAAGTATTAATTGACTCAATTTAGGTCAAATGTTGGTAATACTGTTTAATAAAAGAGTATTAACAAAGAATGAATGACAATCATTCCAGGTTTTTTGTTTTTTTTTTTAAAGTACAAAAAAGGCATTAACAAGACAAAATAAAAAGAAAAAACCTTTCAAGAATCAATTCTGGGCCATCCTAGCCAATGAATATTTTTACAGCTTGGGATGGTCAGTTATCACAGTACTACGAAGACACCAAAGGCAAAAAGGGAAGACTTTTGGCGCAGCAGAAAGCGTGAATTGTATTCTACAATCTTGCTTTCTTGTCTGTTGTAAAACCGCCCTCATTTTCCATTCCCGACTCCATCCACCAACCTCCTGACCTCTGGACTTCCCTTCAGACATCCAGGTGTAGACCTCAAAGCAGCTGCAGGTCTCGCTTGTTAAGGAACTCAAGAAGCTCAAAGCTCACACCTTTATACCCACGGATCAAGGAGCAGAGGATAAAGCAAGAAACCAGGACTGGTAGCTAAGGTTTGCTTCTAGATTAAAAGTACGTTACTTAATATCTAATGCTATATAATGTTATCACACAGTGTTACCATGTATCAAATGCAACGTTAAAATAACCTGTGTTATATCACACTATCCCAGGTGTATCCCCTTGCAGCTAAATTGGAGGCATTTGACAACACAAGTTAACATATTATGATTAAAATATTTCAAAATAATACCATGCAGGACCTTGGAAAGTGGCTTCTTTTATTTTGTTTAGTTCTTTGAATCACAGGTGGTCGGTGTCCTTTCCCCTCCCCTACATCTGGATAACATTCAAAAAGATTCTGTGATTCAGCATTTCTTAGACATATTGGTGAAGAAAATAGAGTGAAATTGCAAATTATAGTGTTTCAGATCCTGGGTAAGTTTGTGCGACAAAATCCTGGTAGATAAAAATTAAATTGATACATAAGCTGCTACCACTTTGGAAGTAAAGACAGCAGCATACAATTGTAACGGATGGTTGCTCTATAGGAAAGGCATATTTAAGGAATGGGATATGGGGGGAAAATATGTATTAATGGAAAACAAGGCTGCAGCATTAGTCACTGGTGAGACACTCTCCTGCTTTAAACAAACGTTTGCACAGTGATGATCCTGCACGCGCTGCCTGTATGTGATTGATTAAAATGTGTTTGAAAGTGCACGTGCTCTTAGAATCAATTTATTGGAAAATGAAACAGGGCACCTGGTTCCCGCTCTTCAGCGTTTTTCAGAGAGACTCAAGCACTTCCAGGTGAAGGGTATGATTAAACCCGTGAGTCATGGGGTTAGTGGTGGAAATTGATGCCAGGTTCCTGCAGAAAACCCATAGGGCATTGCCCGTGGGCAAGGGCCAAGCACAGGTTGGCTCCTAGCAGCTCAGGCTGGCCCTCGCCAGCGGCTTTGGGGTGCAAGGCGTTCTCTAGCACTGGAGCCCCTGTTACTCTAAGTTGGGGCATGCTTTGTTCTCATTCGTATCTTTCAGTGTATTAATATGCATAGATAATAAAGCTGTGGGTGAGCTCCTTTTGTACAGAAAAATGCTGCTATTTCATATACTTTTTACTGATACAAATATTAGTACATATTATGGGGTACATGTGATATTCTGTTGCATGCACAGACTGTATAAAGATCAAGACAGGGTCTCTTGCGTGTCTGTCACCTCAAGTATTTATCATGTCTCTGTGTTGGGAACATTTCCAGTGCTCTGTTCTCTGTTCTAGCTGCTTTGAAACATATGATACATTGTTGTTAACTATGTTCACCTTACTGTTCTAGGGAAAAAATCATCCTGCTTTTATTTCTAAAATTTATATTCTGATGGATGGAGTGATTGGCAACTCTATGGCCCCAGAAAATCGATAAGAAAAAAGCTGGATTACAGATGTAATAACAGAGACAGGAAAGTGCATTCCCTCAAACCCCCGGGATTGGCGGCATTTGCCCAGCACAGTAACTGCCATGCGAGTTGTATCTAACTCACGCTAGCCTTGAGCCTGGGGCCTCGTGAAGCATATGTAACTCACATGTCTCTTCCCCTTGGGAGCCGAGAGAACTATTTTTCAAGTTGCATATAACTCACACACAGAAAACAAAACATAACAAATTTTGCACTAAATTAGAAAGGATCATTTCATTTTCAAAGTTTTTATTCTATTTTCACAATAAAGCACTATGGCCCCAAAGAAAAAATTTTTTTTTCTTAGTGTGGCAGTCAATGTGCTAGTAAGTATTCTCCAAAGCGGCTGACTGTCCCAGCCCCCTTACCTCCGAGAGCCTCCAACCCAGCACACACGACTGTTCTCCACCTTCCACCAGACTAGGGCGAAACCACGGCTTGCACATGAAGGGCTTTTCCAGACTGGATGAGCTGATACCCTCAAGCAACAGCAAGAGGTAAAGTGGCTGAAATACAGGTTCAAGACCTCATGCAGCTCACACGCACCGCCACGATACTGTGAGAGGCGGGGCAGAAGGGAAGTTTTTAAAGGAGAAAGAAGGGGCGTGTACCTAGAGCAGGGCAAGGTTGCAGATTAATCAGCAAATGCTGTGCACCTGTGCTTGGATCCGTCGGTTGCCGATGGCTCTGGTTTTCCATTCCTCTTGCTCTGTGTATTTGGTGCAATCTCATGCCTGCGGATGTCAGAATAGTCCTTGAGAACTGTTTTTTAAAAAGGCTTGCAGTTTGTCAGGAAAAAGGGGAAGATTGCAGAGAAGACGAGGGGATAGGAAATTTAGAAAACAAAGTAAAGGAGCAAGCGTTTGGTTTGACTTCTTTTGCAGTATTAACTTCTTCCTTTGCTGTTGACTGTAGCACCTCAAGTGGCCGTTGTATTATGAGTCTTGTAGCGCTTGGTGTGCATTACAGCTGCCACTCAGTATCTGTGGGTGCTGCACCCCTGGATTTAACCAACTGTGCACAAAAATGTTAAAAAAAAAGACGGTCAAGTCTGTAGTAAACATGTACAGAGTTTTTTCCTTGTTCTCTAAACAACACAGTGTAACAACTATTGACACAGTATTAACATTGTAGTAGGTATCCAAGTAACCTAGACATGATTTAAATATGCAGGAGGATGTGTGTAAATTATATGCGAATACTGCAGCATTTCCTATCAGGGACGTGAGCATCTGTGCATTTTCTTATCCGTGGGGGGTCCCGGAACCAACGCCCCAGGGACACCAAGGGAGGACGGGGTTCCCTCCCTCGCATGGTCTTTATGTCCCGCTAGAGAAAGCTGGAACGCAGAAGCCGTGTGATGCTCACGTTCACACTCCCCACAGCGCAAGGCGCAGGGAAGCTCAAGGCTCCATAAATGAATGTTGAATTGGATCGAGGGGAGCTTCAACACAAACCAAATTCAGATCTTCACCCAAGGCCACATGTTGCAGAAATGTCGATGGATAAGATGACGTGATGTCTGGGAATCACTCCAAAATAACCCAGTTAGTGGGGGTGGGTCACTGAGGCAAGGCTGGCCAGCAGGTGGGATTGTCGGAGCTGAGTTACTAGTCCCTGGTGCTCATGGCCATTATTTCCTCTATGTTATATGTTTTTGTTTTTGTCATCAGAAAAGATTGGAGCAAAAAACCCTAATGTTTTAAAATTGGCATGTATTAAATAAAACCTTCTCTATACACGTATTGCTATTGCTTATCTGCTAATAACTGCTTCTTACTCTGGTTACTCCCATATTCTTAAATTACCAGTAGACATAGCATCTTTAGTGTCATTGTTAGCATAGGAAATATGTAAAAAGTTTTTAGAAATATTAGCCAGGTGTGGTGGGATACATCTGTAGTCCCAGCTACTGGGGAGACTGAGGCAGGAGGATCCTTTGAGCCCAGGAGTTTGCGGCTGCAGTGAGCTATGATGATGCCACTGCGCTCCAGCCTGGGTGACAGAGTGCGACCCTGTCTCAAAAAATATATATTATATATAAAAAAAGATATATACACACATACACATATAAAGTTTCATCAGAGAGACTTGCTTGAAAAATACTTCCTGTTCCAAGAGCTAGAAACACTTACAAAGCTTTTCTTATAACCCATGAATCCCAAACCCTATTAGAAAGTATTGTTCATTTTTCCCTATGTTTTAGGGGAAAACTATCCCCAGCCCTACCCCTTCATATATTTGGTTCCTGAGCTGTCTTAGAAATCCTCGAGTCCAGGCCAAAGTTTTAGAGATGTGAAAACTGAGGTTAACGAATATTTTCACCTTTCTCCAAATCGTAGAGTCAACCGGAAGAAAGCCAAGGGTTGGACACAGACTTTCAGATGAGGTTTTGTCATTCATGTATTCATTCTATAAACATTTCCTTGTGCATTACACGAGGCAGTATCAAACGATGCAGCCAGATGCCGGCCTCCACTCTAGTGGAGGGTTTGAGATAGCGGGAAGGGGTTGAACCCCAGGACTCAGAAATTCCATTTCTAGGTGTGTGGGCGAGAGAAAGGAAAACTCACGGAGACACACACACACTCACATGCACAAAAGTTGTACATGTTTGTTCTAAGCAGTATTATTCACAATAGCCAAGAGGTGGAAACAACCCAAATGTCCAGTGTCTGGTGAAGGGATAAAGGAAATACGGTCCATCCATAGGATGCAGTATGATTCCACCATAGAAAGGACCCAAGTTCTGATATGTCTCCAACTCGATGAACCGTGAAAACATGAGGCTCAGTGAAAGAAGCCAGACGCAAAAGTCACATATTATATGATTCCATTTATTTGAAATGTTCAGAATGAGCAAATCTATAGAGACAGAAAATAGACTCACGGCTACGAGAGGCTGGAGCAGGGGAAGGAAAATTGGTAACTAATGAGTGTGGGGTTTCTTTTGGGGGCTGATGAAAATGATCTAAAATTGACAGTGGTGACGGTTGCCCAGCCCTGTGGAAGTGCTCACAGCCATTCAATTGTACACCTGAAATGGGTGAATTTGAGCCATATGTGAATTATATTTCAACACAGCCGCTATATTTGTTTTTAAAGAAAAGTAAAATATAGGGTGCCATAAGTGCTGTACAGAAAAATTAAATGGGAAAGGGATGAAACAATGCCAGTGGGGTAACATTGCAGTTCGATGTCTTTCCTACATTCTCTGAATTCCTGTAAATAAGTAAATCATAAAAGATTCCCTGATCCAAGGAGTCAGTGCCTGCCACACCCAGAGCTAACTATCACCTTCCTGCTACATTAACGAAATTGTGTCACTGAAAGTTTAAGAAACCTCCAAATGCTTTATGTACCTAGGAAATTCGGAGTGTACCCAATACTGCCTCTATATCCAGGGAAAAATCCCACCTCCAGGGCCAGAATTTTATCTAAGGACTCACTCACTGGGTTTCATACTATTTGCACACCCAGCGGCTCAGTTTTGAAGGTATAATCCCAGAAACACCTGAACAAAAATTGGGGGATTTAGCACCAACTGGCCTACCGAATCCACAGAGTCAAAAAAATCAGTGCCTAACCCACCATAGGGCCAGTGATTTTTAAAAATGAACGCGTTTGGCATTTTTGCAAGTTCTGTTACGCAAGTGCGCCTTTGGGTTTGTCAAGAGCCTCCAGAAAGCGTTCCCCAGGCCGGCCACTCTGGAGTTAGCCTCTTGCCCCACAAGGATTCACTGAGCGCCCACCTTCCTGGAGGGGTGACTTGGTGGCTCTGTGAGCCGGCCTGGGCTGCACTTTCCACATCCACTGAGATCCTCCACCAGAGCACCCCCACTGCCTCCAACTCTGCACAGCCCGGGCGTGGCCAGGCGCCCGGCACACGCCCTCCCAGTTACGCTGTCATTACAGTGAAAAGCGTAGCAGGTTACACTTGCCCCCTGGGGCCAGAGAAGCCAGAAAGAGGAGGCCTTGTATTTTAATAGAGATGCCATAAATTGTACCTAGAAGAAGGGACACATTTGAAAGCATTCTAAAGGCTTAACTTGACCACGAAGTAGAAAACTCAGGGAAGTTGCCGGGGGCTCTGTTCTGACATTAACCTTCACTTTTTGCTATTTGTGGTTGCATTTGACTCTGCATTTAAAGTCCGCTGTCTCCCAGGCCCCCGATGAAGCACGCATGCGCCCTGGGGGGCCGCCAGCCCTAGGCGTCCACAAGGCCACTGCTCAGAGATGGTGATAAAGACTAGCAAGGATGAAATACAGATTTAGAGGTGTCAGAAGGGAATAAATTGGGTTCACGTTGTATTTCCTTCTGCATCCAAATGTCCCCAAAGCAGAATTTCATTGCCAGTCTCAGACCTGAGGCAGACACGGCCTCCTCAGCTGCTACGTGCAAATAACAAAAGTTTGCACACAACCCTCCCTCCGGCTATTACCAAGACGCTCCTTTCATCTGCTGTCCAAGAAAAATAAAATTAAGAGCTGAGAAGCCTGCTCTGGGGCAGTAACCACTTATGCGGGGAACTTGAAAAACTAGCAATCACCAGCCAAGAGTAATAAAACATGTGCACATCACTCAGGTGGGAGGTGAGGGATTTGGACAAAACAGAGGAGAGAAAGCCCAGGAAACAAGCACTCAAAAAGCCTGGGAAGAAAAATGCAAAATCCGGCATTGGTAGAGGTGGCCTGAGGAAAGAGTTTAGACCACAGGTTATCTGCGCCATAAATATAGACATGTATTTTCCTCAAAGACCATCGGCATCATCAAGGGGCACTAAGCACTGGTTGGGAAGGAAACGCCATGAGGAAATCAGCTCAGGGTCTGGAAAATTAAAGACCTGGGGCTTGATTTCCCACTAAGTGTTGAGCATGTGAATTTAAGAGGATTTCTCAACATCACTGGACCTTTTAGTTGTAAAAGGAGAGGCGATAATACCTACCTCGCAGGAATGTTGGATTGTGTTATGTTATATATCTGACAGCAACTAAGACAAACTGCTGAATAGCATCAACTGGATATCGCGACCCACAGAAAATGTTCTAAATGGGGGTTGGCAGACTTTGCCCATGGGCCAAATGTGGCCCACTGCTTATGTTTGTAAATAAAGTTTTATTGAAACACGGTCATGCCCATTCATGAAGTACTACTGTCTGTAGCAGCTTTTCTGCTACAGCTCAAAATTGAGCAGTTGAGTCAGATACCATATGATGCAAAAAGCAGGATATATTTACTATCTAGCCCTTTTCTGAAAAAGTTTGCTGATCCCTGCTCTAGAACATGAGTTTATCATCACTCATATGGGGACATCAGTAAGCTTCTGCCTGTTGATCACCTGTTACGTCTGGTCATATATGATGTTGTCGGATCTTATGAGATGGGTATTTACGATCTCCATCCTAAGTTGAGGAGGGGGTTCGCCTTGAGGGACTACTTCTTCCGGAGCCCCTCCCTAACCCCAGATTGCACCAAATCCTCAACCCTGGGCTCTCTGTGCACCCCACTGTTTGTCATTTAATATCCCTACATTGAGCGCCATCTGTCTACTTGCCCATATGTTGCAATGATCTGGGGGCACATCAAAGAAAACGACCTTATCTTTTCTTAGCACGAGATGCCCAGAGCAGTCTCTAGTTCAGAATAATTCACTTATTTGAACCAACTTTCCCAGCCTCTAGTCAAAGAATAGAAAGTTCTAAAAGAAAGAGGAATCAACAGAAAATTAAGTTCCTGTTTCCTCATCGATCTCTCCTGTCCCAAAAGCACTCTTTTGG
>JAQIFY010006202.1:0-10485 GCA_028533085.1 Varecia variegata
AAAAAAAAAAAAAAAAAACAAATCCTAACTGATGATCACAACAGAGAAGTTTTGTTTTCATCTTAGCCATAAGATAATTTATTTGTACCAAGTAGTATGTATGTATCCTTACATAAGAAAAAAATTGCACCAAAGTATATATGGAAAATTAAAACTTGATGTTTAATTTAAATCAAGTCCCAAAAGTATAGCCATTTGTCAAAATGTCATGAAGATATAGGCCAGACACTAAGAATGTCTACAATAGTGTCTTATTTAGAAACCTAATTAGAGTCCAATTTACTACTTTTTAAATTAAACTTATTTCTAAATTCATTATCAAGTAAAAAGTCAAATGACAATGACAAATGTTTTTCACCTGCACCCAACCCACTAAGGAGCAGCAGCAGGACTGAGGTTTTTAGAGTTTAGGCTTTTTCCATGTATGATGTTCTGTGTGCCCATGAAGGTCTACCAATGGAAGAAAATTAGTTGTATTTTTCCTCTGGTTCTTGAAAGTATTCTAAATTAGAGTGAGGTATGGTGAATGATGGAAACAGCATATTCCAATTGTTAAAAATGGTGACATGTCGCTTGTGTTGCCATGTGCCTAAGTCTTTTTGGGTCACCCTGATGGTGACTGACTGAGCCTGAGCTCAGACTGGAGGATTTATCTACAGGTTTCTTTCTGCACTGGCTTCCTACTGAAGAATGACTTTTTTCAGGCTGCCTTGTCAATTATATAGAATGTTGGCTCGCTGACTTTGAGCTGGTCAAAAAGCCAATTTAATAAACCGCAAATATGCCTTTGGCTAAATTATGGCCTCAGTTGAAGGCAATGTGAAATACTCAAGTGTGTCTGATGACAGCCCTTGGTACACAGTGCCCAGCACGAATGCCCACTGGCCAGAAAGTTTCAGGCAGGTCAGAAACAAACCTTTGGCTTCAGAAAAGGTCAATAGTTATTGAAAAGCAAAGCATAAAGCATTTCAAGTATAACTACTTTATATAGCCTTAAACATAGAAAAAAAAAAGCTACTTTTCTTATATACACTTATATAATAGTCTGGAATTAAATATATATGTACACACACACACACACACACACATTTTACACCCAAGGGAGGTGTCTATGTAATGAATAATATATGTTCTAGAAAGTGCAAAATTATGGAAAGTCAGAATATCAATATATGATATTTAATAATGTCTGCATTGATTGTTTTTAATTAGATCAATTTAACTGAAGTATGTCTACTAGGATTAGGTGCTTCAGTAGCCACTGCTGCATAAAAATATACCCCGATCGGTAGTATTTTAAAATAGAAATGCTTCGTAACTTCTCACCACTCAGTGAGGTGTTCTATGCTGCTTTCACCTGGCCTTAGTCATGCAGTTGCAAAGTGACAGAGCTGGAAGTCCAACATGCTTTTCTCACATATCTGGTAGTTCTATAGGCAATTACCTGGCACTCCTCAGTTTTCTTCTATGTGGCCTCTTACCCTCCTGGAGGCCAGCCCAGTTTCTTTCCACAGTGGTCTCAGGAGAATATTCTGTGATAGAGAAAGCAAAAATATGCAAGGCTTCTTGTCACCAGGGCCCAGAATTTGTACAGCAGCACTTCTCCGGCGTTCTACTGGCATAGCCAATCATTTGCCCAGGACAGATTCAAGACGAGCAACATACTTCATCTTTCATGGAAGAAGTAGCAATATCCTATTGAAGGAAATGAATGGGCAGCTATCTTTGAAAATAACACTCTTTCTAAATTTCCTCCTACACTGAGACAAAATAGTACCATTATAGCCCCGGGTTCTAGTCCCATTTCCACATCACTCATAACGTTAAAGGATATCCATTATGGCTTAGAACTATTTTATATATCTGCAAAATGTTTTAGGCTTTGGAATACATATTATGTTCCTGTCAAAATAAGAACAATTCCTATTTTACAGTTTGTCTTTCTGTAGTTTCCTTAAACTTCATTAAAACCTTGCTCTAACCAGCTGAGATAAATAACCAAAGACAATTAGTTTTAGAATGATATCTATAGGCTGCCTATCAGAGGAAATTTGCCCAAGGTTTTCTCTTTTACTGTAAATTGAAACTAGCATCAGATTTAAAACAAAGTAAGTAAATTAAATCATAAAATCAATTGTGCTAAAGTTTAAAAAAAAACTACCATAAAAGGCAAAATGGAATATATCATCTTTATTCTTCCCTGAGTATTTTACTTCATTGCCAAATTGTAACCAGGGAGTTTCCCTAAAACAATTCTTTTATGCTTTATGTACTAGGCATAGAAAAAAATTATGTTCTTTTATGTACCTTCCAGAAACAAGCCATATACTGTGTTGCTGCAAATCCATGATCTGTTAAATTACTTAGTTTTTTCTTCACTAGGGTTCAGGTAAAAACTCACTGGAAATTGTGCCTCTAGATAATTTTATTTATTTATTTTTGTTTTAGTATCAATTGAATGAAAACTTTTCAACAATATACTCTTGATGTAGGGCTAAGTCTGGTTTTTGAGGTATAAATCATTGTTTTTTTCTCTAACTTCTCTTGAATCTATTTATTTACTATTTTTATTAGATATTTGAGTCTGATATTTATATGAGGTTCACAGTCTCCAGGGCTTAGGTACATAGGTTGATATAGTTCCAAGAAATAAATTTCTCTCTCCTTCTTATTTGCCCAGAGACGTGTTCATAATTTAGAAGTCATTTTATACAAAAGGTGATTGCTATTTATTTCCCTGGCACTTTACTGAAATCAGAGGCCAGATTTTATTTGCCTAGAAACATTAAATGTTTTGCTTTGGATCATTTTAGCTAAATAAATAATTTGACTTTCTGACCTAATGACTATTAAAAATTCAATAATATTTTTTTAAAAGATGGTATATAAAATGTAATTGTTCTTTTAAAGTACTCCATTAATTCCTCTGGGTACATCTCTGATCATCATTAAACAAAGATAACTGAAGTTAGAGTGAATGTAATTGAACTTGAAATAAACAAATTTTACATACGTAAAAACATCACTTTACACAATTGATTCCACCCACCTCTTGAGTGTTGTTTTTAAATAATGTGTATTTTTAAAACTAAGCCTTATTTTTAAAAGACAATGGAACCTTCTTTCCCCTTGTCAAAGCAAATGGAGAAGTGACAATAGATACTCCTGCATGTGTGTGTGTGTGTGTGCGTGTTTTGCAGTTATCTTTGAAATGTCTTAAAATGAGCCACAGTTACACATAAATATAATCTAACATTTAAGTACTTCTATTATTTATGTTTTTAAGAGGGTCCTATACATTTTAGATTTATAGCAGAAAACATTTAGAAGCTTAAAATGAGTGTCTGTTTTTACAGTAAATAAACATTTGATTTTTCTCAATTGGCAATTGCTATCTTAATATTTCAGTTCTAGTCTAAGTTTTAAGACTCATTCCAATTCCAACGTTTGTCTGCTGTAGCGTGAGCCACTGCTTCCTCTGACCAGCATACACTCTTACTGAATGCCAGAATGTGCTGTGTCCTTCCTCAAAGGATTTATGGATCCCACACTTTCTCCTAAACCTCAATCTTTATTACAAAGACACCATCACTTGTTGCCCTTACAGCCTGATCTCAACTGCTTGACCTCTTGGACTACTGTCTATTATTTTCTCCAAGGTTCTCTTGATCCTATATACTCCTGACTTGCTGAGACAGCTGCCTGTCATCTAGGGCCGATCTCTGTGATGCCTCTCTTACCTATCAGAGAGCAGTCATAGGTGGATAGGCTGTAATAGTAGTAACACTAAGCAGTCAACAATCAAGGTCAGGAAGAATGACTTATCTTTATGACATATGTTAGAGATTTTTGAAATATTTTTTATACCATTCCATCCAGGCTCACACTTGACTCTGTGATATAGATAAAGTACTACTAAGTTCATTTTATATAAAACGAAAGTAAGTCTCAGAAAGTTAAAGGGACTTATTTAGTATCACAGTACTAAAAAGTAGGAGGTCTCCACCGAAATTTTCAGACAAGTTTGTTCATTCTAATATGTATGCCCACGCTGTCATGCTGTCTCTGGAAGTGGAGAGAGAGAGAGAGAGAGAAATAGACATAGAGACAGAGAGAGAGAAAATAAATTTCAATCTAGCTGGCTCTATATCAATCAGGTTCCACTTTTAAAATTGTTTGCTACACACACACACACACACACACACACACACACAGAGGGGACAATCACATGAGAGAAACAACTAACTGGCCCCACACCCGTTCATAAATACACCAACATTAGATTTTGGAGGTCCAGGAGATAATTGCAGAAGATCATCTATGTTGCATTTTGGAATTATAATAAACATATACTGTGAAAATATTAATATAATTGCTAGAAAATACTAGATGTACCAGAGAGTCTTCCAGAAGTCATATTTAAAGTAATAAAAAAATTATATCACTGTGGTAAGATATGTTGACATGAGTTTTTGAATGGTAGCATTATATTATTGATAATATTATTAATTATCATCATCATCCTTTTCCAGGTATGGCTCATATTGATTGGCTTATACTATATGGCTCATACTGTATGGCTTATACTGATTACTTCAATCATTCAGAGATATCCAATAGAAAGACTAACCAAGAAGAAAACATTACTATTCTACAAGAAAAATTCTATTCATGATTGTTTTCCAAAATTAGTAACTAAAATGAAATCAATTGAAATAATAAAAGAAGCCAATTCTACAGCATAAAAATATAAGTTACACAGGTATATTAATTGCATTATGTTAAATTATTTTATCATATTTTATTAGACTATATCATATTGAATTTGATATCTAATGCAAATCTGTCTATCATTTTTATCCACAAGTCACTATTCACATGAGAAAAATGACAATTTAATTTTCTTGGCTAAAAATAATTCACTAATTTTGGAAGATTGCTTATCAGAATCACAACCATTGCTTCAGTTATCGATATAATTAAATATAATTTGTATTATGACTTTTTTGCTTGTAGCAAAATCAATAAAATGTCTCAATGCATTTTAATTCTAAAGAATGCAATTTGCTATAAACAAAACAATAGAATATTATTCCATTCACATAACAAAAAAGTAAATAATTCTCAGAATTTGTTACTCACAAACCAGATGTTACTATAGTAATTTGTTGAATTATTTCTAATAGATCTTCTTTTTATATAGAAACAATCTTTAGTTAACATATTGTGTTGTTTTTAGCTTCCAAGGTTGATTTTGTTTTTCATTTAAAGATATCAGTTTGTGTTTAGTAGAGCTATCACTTCCCACTTAAAATATAGTCTATTATTACACTTATAACATTGACTTTTTAACACAGATTAAAACAAAAATAGCAAGAATAATGACAAAGGGAAAAAAACATGTTTATTAGGTTATTTAACGTGACAAAACTTCTTTAGCCATTAGCAGTACAAACAATATACCATACCAAATAACAAGTATATGCAATGACTTTAATATCTTTCTGGACACACACACACACACACACACACACACACACTCACTCACTTAAATTTCAAGAAGGCCCAACATCTGAAGACCAGTACCATTCGATCCATTTTCAGTGGCATTTTTGTCAGTACAATGACAAATGTATTATAATTTGCCCCTTCTGGAGGATAATCTATTAATGGCATAAAGCAGCAATTTTTAAAAAAAAATTAATAGATTTTGTTGTTTTGAGCAGTTTTAAGTTAACAGAAAAAATCAGCAGAAAGTACAGAGAGCCCCTACATGCCCCCTCACCACCCCCAACAGCACTACCTATTATTAACATTTTGCATTAGTGTGGTTTATTTCCTATAATTGAGGAGCCAATGTTAATGTATTATAATTTAAAAACTTCCATAGTTTACATTAGGTTTTGCTCTTAGAGCTGTACATTCATTCTTTGGGTTTTGACCAATGTAGAGTGAAATGTACCCACTGGGACTGTGTCATAGAGAAAGTTTCACTTTCCTAAAAAATCCCCTGTTCCACTCACTCTTCCCTTCCTCCCTCTCCACTGAACCCCTAACAGCCACTAATCTTTTTTCTGTCTCTCTATATTTTTGCCTTTTCTAGAATGTCATGTTGTTGGAACCATATAGTATGTAACTTTTGCAGACTTCTTTCACTTAGCAATTTACATTTAATGTTTCCCCATGTCTTTCAATGGTTTGAGAACTCAGTTCTTTTTATCCATTATATAAATGTACCACAGTTTGTTTATACATTCACCTAGCAAAGGACTTCTTTGATGCTTCCAAGTTTTGGCAATCATTCATACTCTATTAATGTTTATCTACCAGCAGTGTGAAGTAGCACTTTTAAAACTCCAAGATGACTTTCCTGGTCTCTAGGAGCTGCTATTGATTCAAATGATTTCAACAGAAAACCAAATTTAGATATTTTTAATTTAAAATTTATTACACACATGAGCTTTACAGATATTTTGATATATTTTAACAGGTGAACATATCACAAAAAAAAGCAAAAATATGAAAAAAATAATAATTGTATTCAAGATTTCAACTCTTAGGACAATTATTATATCATGAGTTAACAGAAAGCAGTCCTATGAAATCTGAACTGAGTCATCCCGTTTTTGGTTAATTTAAAAAAAGAATCTCTTAAGAATTCATTTCTAAATATAATAGCAATTTATTCTGTACCCTGTTTATTCTGGAGAAAATTGAAATAGATTTAAACATAGTTATATTTTTATGTCAAAAATTTATCAAATACATAGTTTTTAGAGTTTCAAAAATAATAACAGCATCGTTACTTAAACCAAGTTTATCACAAAACTATCATTGCAAATTGAAGTCTTGTTTTTCAAGAATTATGTTACACAATTCCAAATTGTCCTAAAAATATACGAGCTTAATGAGCAAGGCTTAAACAGTAAGAAACTTAAAAATTAGTGTACAAAAAGTGTTCACGCTGGATTTTCTAAATAACTCTAAAAAGTGTATTCAGTGTATTTAATTCCCCAAAGTTATTTAGGCCTATAAAGGCTATTATAAAAGTGCTAAAAAAACACTTATTGTGAATTCTTAAATAACCAAATTAAATCAAGAAACCAATTATGCTTAAGTTTAATAAAACCTACTATATAATGCAAGATAGAATATATCATCATCATTTCCCTCTGCATATTTTCCTTCACTGCAAACTGAATTCTTCATAGGTTAAAGTATCAAAATAATATATAACTATTCTTAACCTAAGAACTAAATATGATGTGATGTACTTTCCCAGGACATTAAACTCATTTAAATATAAATGGCAAATGACTCTTTATTATATTAAAAGCTGCACTTTATGAGAAAATAAACAGTCCAATGAGATTATTAATATGTTATATATTAAGATATTATAATAAAAATTTAAATGATGTGGTAAAAATGAAGACATAAACTTTTACTGCCAGTGTAAGCATATGCTTGATAATATGAAGCTACTGTTCTCTTTCTCTTTTCTCCAGCATTTTTCTGTCTCTCTCCTTTAGTATATAAATGATAAAGGAAAAAGGGCTTTGGCATGATGGTTAGGAGACTTGTCTAGGCAGGGAGATGGCAACAATGAATGGCCATGATGAGTTTCAGTGAGTCTATCCCTGAAATCTTACTCCCTCTGAAGTCCTAAGCTCTCCTGTTAACCGTGTTAAATTGGGCTAACAGCAGCTGAGAGCTTTGGAAAGGAAGCGGTAGAAAGTAAGAGGAGAAATATTTTTTCCTAATAAAGAAGGTAGTAGAGGTCACATGGATGAGAATAAGAAAATCCCTAATTAAAAATGAGCTTCTCAAATCAACACTCAAATTATAATTTTTAAAATGTAGTTTTATTTGTGTCCAGTAATGTGCAATTTTTCATGGCATGAACTGATTTCAAGCAAGAGCTATCTATATCTATCTATCTTATATGTAAGATTATATATACATGATTAAGTTTATATATGGAGTGTGTGTGTGTGTGTGTGTGTGTGTGTATATGTCATGACTTGCTCACAAATTAACATGTTAATAATTCAGTATGAAATTCAATTGTATATAAGATACCATTTTAAATCACTTTCTCTTGTATCATACACCTTGCTTTATTTTACCATGTTTTATCCATTTTCCAAACTAGCATAGTCTTCTTTAACACATTGTATGTTTAATAATGAGAAGTTTCCAAGCTTTGTGTTTCCAGTTATAATAAGTTGTGAGATATCTCATGAATAGTGCCTGCTTACTCCACAGAATGAGGGGTTTTGTGAGAGGGTTAGATTCTGAAAACACCAAATTCAGTTAAGTATAATTTAAATTGAGATTGTCAATCCTAAAAAAGCAAGTGAAATCTTTGTATGTTGGCTATGGTACATAACATAGTGCCTACACACCTGTAGTTTAACTATAAATGCTTGTAAATTCCCAAAAGAGTGTTTTAAGGAGATTTTGCTAACTCATATATTTGACATGTTTGGTGATTGTTCTTTTCTCCTGTCGTTTCTATCTCCTTCTTTTCTATCCTTGCTCCCTCCCTTCCCACATTACCTCCTTAACAATTTCTTGACATTTTCTATCCTGAGCCTATCAAATTGACACTATGGCACAGTTGACATCTTAGGCCAAGTGATTCTTTGCTGTAGGTGGGATGTCTTGTGCCTTATAGCAGCAAATCCCTAACGTTTTTGAGATCGGGGACTGGTTTCATGGAAGATAATTTTTCCACAAACAGGGGCAGGTTGCTGGGGGTAGTAGAGCTCAGGCGATGATGCCAGTGATGGGGAGTAGCTGTAAATACAGATGAAGCTTTGCTTGCCCAGCGCTCAGCTCCTTCTGTGCGCCCCCCCTTCCTAAGGTTCATGGAAGACAATTTTTCCATGGAATAGGGTGGCGTGAAGCTCTGCAGCCCAGTCCCTAACAGGGCATGGATCATGGACTGGTACCAATCCACCCTCAGGGGTTGGGGACCACAGCCTTATAGGATGTTTAATAGCATCCTTGGTTTATACCTACTAGACACCAGCAGCACTCATTCCCAGTGTAAACGATCATCAATGCATCCAGCTATCTTCAAATGTCCGCTAGGGTAGGGAATCATCCCAAATTGAGAACAACTTTTTTAGGAATTGATGTCACTTGCTTTACCAAGTTTCAGAAGGCAGTGGTCTTGACAGCAGAAGAATACATGACCATGTAGTGGAAGGTAGAACTTGGAGCAGAGATAGCTTTGGTGTTCAGTAGTTGCACTTAGAGCATGCAGCAGGAGGTTATTTTTAATGTTTGGACAATGCAAGAGTGGTTGCAGACATAAGGCATTGCTTTGCATCAATATAGTCTATGCCCTCCACCATTTCTACTTTAGGCAGAAAATATCAGAAAGTGCACACTCAACCTGTTGATTGTCCTCAGGAAAGAGAGAAATAGACCCTTTGAAAAATAGTGTAGAGAAAGAAACATGCCCCTTGCTCTCTTTCCCTTCTTGCCTGTATTTATGTCATCCTTCTCTACCACAAACTTACTCAACACAACCCTGAGATGACCAAAGCATCCTGATGCCTATTTACTTCTGAAAATGTTTATGCATTCTCAGCAAGATCCACTAAACTTCATTTAACTTGAGAAAACTTTTGTGGTAATGCTTACACCTAGGAACCTTCACTAAATATGTAGTAAAGAGTGCTGGATTACTTAAATCTTCCAATTTAATCTCTTGAGTCACTTTCTGGGATATTTTGGTACATTTTGGAGAAAATATATCACATTTTCTGCTAAGAAAAAATCTTTATATTATGTCCCCTGTGAAAGAAAGACAGATGATTACCTAAATGCATCCTATCTTGCATGAGAAATTATTTTACATTTATATTAAAGATTCCTATATAAATCAATGGGAGATGTGTGTATGGTTCAGAGAATTAATTCCTCTCATACAATGAAGTTTGGAAAAACTTGGATTTACTTTTAGACTATAAAAGTCAAACAACTTCATTTAATCTCAGGAATGGTAATGCAAGCTTCCTGCAGTTATACATTCTGTGTGTGTGTGTGTATGAATTTATATATATATATATATATATATATATATGTGTGTGTGTGTATGTGTGTGTGTATATATATATGTGTGTGTGTGTGTGTGTGTGTGTGTGTTCAGAGATTATAAAAAATATCAAAACTATGCTTAATAAAGTCATGTAGTAAATTCTGTATGCCTAGCAAATACTACAACTTATTTGGGATTTCTTTAAGAATGAAATGGAAATAGAGAAGAAAAATTAATTTAATTAGATATGCTTCCTGCTAGGAGACACATGGAGAGTAGAAAGCATTACTTGAAAGAACAGAATACTAATTAAAACACCTTAACTGTTCCCTATTCAGTATGCTGTTGACTGTGGGTTTGTCATATATGCTTTTATTATTTTGAAGTATGTTACTTCTATGCCTAATTTGTTGAGGGTTTCTTTTTTTTTT
>JAQIFY010006203.1:0-10485 GCA_028533085.1 Varecia variegata
CGTCTCGCCATGGCCTCCTGTGTAGCGCTGAGTGCCCTGCAGTCCCTTCAGCCCATCTCCCCGGCTCCCGGCCCTCGGGCAGGGCTTGGCTCAGGTCTCTGTGGCCTTCACTCTGGGCCTGGCACACAGTAGGCAGTTGATACCATTGCACGAATGGATTTTCTCTCTCTGGAGCACAAAAGGAATCCTTTTTTCTATTGGAAAGTTCTGTGCAGTAGGCTTTAGCCCTGACTTTGGAAGCTCCAGCCCCAGTAGGAGAGGGGACTGGCCGCTGAACCCCACAGTAGTCGAGAGGAGGGGTGCCCAGGAGCACCCGGCTGCACGTCAGCGGCTCAGGAGACCCCTGCCCACAGCATGGGAACGAGGGCTGGGAGAAGCCCTGAACCTGGATCCCACTTTTGCCCCCACTGTGGCGGCTGCCCCCCAGCCCAGCGCCCCTGCTCTGGATTGACTGCCTCCAGACACAAGAAGGGAGATGGAATCCTATTCTCTCCTAGACACTTTAAGCAAGTTTCACAGCCTAAGTTTGCCACATGCTTTACTAAATAACCTTTCTGTTGAAACAACATAGTCCTCCTCCAGCCAGGTGAGGAGCTGATCTGTCCCTTGAGATCATGCAACTGGGAGTCGCCAGAACCCTCCGCGGGCCCCCGCTGTGCTGGGGTCCCCTGAAAGCTCTCTCTCTCCCCGTAGCAACCTTAGTGTCGTGAGCAACCCTGCGCAGTCCGCGCAGTCACAGTCGAGCTACAACCCCTTCGAGGACGAGGATGACACGGGCAGCACCGTCAGTGAGAAGGAGGACATTAAGACCAAAAAGTTGGTGAACAAATACTTCCCTCTGGTTCCCGCCTCGCTCTGTCTCCCTCTCTCTGTCCAGGGGTCTGGCCCAGGCCTTGCCCATCAGCATTCAGCAGTGCATGAGGCCCTGCAGGAGGCGGGCACCTGGGCACTGCACACCTGGCCTGCACCTGCTGGTGGACAGCCTCTGGCGTCTCCATTTCTCGGGGTGGGCACAGCTAACAATCTTTGGTTGCTTTTTCTCTGTTCTCCATTAACCCTTCAAGGCCCGGGCACCACCACCACAGGAAGACAGACGGGCGTCCTGCTAGGGACCTGCAGGAGTGGGGCCCCCGTGTCTGCCTCTGGGGCACTGGTGTGGGCCACCACCAGCCTGCTGCCTCTGCCTATTGGTGGCTCAGGTTGAATTTGGATGGCATGAATTCTCGCCAGGGCCTGGCTCCACCCATGCTGGAGAGAGCTGTGCGCTTTCGAAAGGAGCCCTCAGCCTTGCACCTCACAGCTCCTGCGCCCTCCTCTCACGGGGACAGAGGCTCTGCGTGACGCCTCGTGCCCTCCACCGGCCCCTGCTGAGGGCCCTGTGTCAACCCCTTTCTTTCAGTGTGAGCAGCTACGAGAAGACCCAGAGCTATCCCACCGACTGGTCAGATGATGAGTCCAACAACCCGTTCTCCTCCACGGATGCCAACGGGGATTCAAACCCGTTCGACGAGGACGCCACGTCAGGGATGGAAGTGCGAGTCCGGGCCCTTTATGACTACGAGGGCCAGGAGCATGACGAGCTAAGCTTCAAGGCCGGTAGGTGGGCTCCCGCCAGCGCCTGGGGATGAGGGCATCCAACCTGCTGCGGGAGGTTTGCGGTTTTTTCTAAGCCTGGTAAAGTTCCTGCCATTTTCCCGGGTGAGTCCTCACAGCCGGCCCTGCCACTCTCCAGTTTCAAAAGCAGCAGGTGCTCGATGTCAGAACTCAGGAAACAGTGAGGCAGCTTGTGCCTTTGCCCAGACACCGTGTGCGCTGAGGCTGGGAACAGGGCACAGGCCGCTCACACAGACCAGGGGGCTGCCCACACGCACTCTGGGAGCAGCCAGCCCTGCAGGTCCCCAAGGGAAACCTTTCCGCAGGGGTCCCAGCTGCCAGAGGAGCCCCCGGCACTCGGCATGCCCCTGGGCCAGGTGGCACCTTTCACACGTTCTTCCGGCAGCCACGTGTGTACACACCTGCCCGCACTCACCTGTGTCGCCATAGCAGAAACCATGGTTTTACACAACAGTCTGGGTCCTTCCTGTGTGCTCTGCCGGTGGAGATTTTCTATCTGATGCCTTTTTAAAAAAAAAAAAAAACTGGCTACAGTTTACCAAAATGGGCTGCAGCCTTCAGTGTGAAAGCACTAGAGCCTGTCTAAGGAGGCTGGAGGGGCCTAGGCCCAGAGCAGGCCACAGCAACCCGTTTCCCCCCTACCTTGCCCCCTCCTTGATGCCGCCCCAGAGCCAGCACCCACCCCTCCAAGAAGAGGGGTGCGGGGCCAGAACTCACAGGCTGAGGCATGCCCCTGCCCCTGGGCTACGCATTGGGGACGACTGCCTCGTCCGCCTGCTGGGGTCGGGGTGGCGGCTTGTGCCCAAAGGCCAGGCTCCTAACCCAGCCTTTAGCCGCTTCCCCTTGGTGCCCAGTGGTGCCTGCCAGCCGTCCCGGATACTTGGCTCTAGGGGTGGTCATCAGGTTCCTCTGGCCAGTTTTAGAAATTCTGTTAGTGCCTTTAAGCCATCTTTGGCCAGTTTTCTGATATCTTTGGTTGGGGTTATTACCCCTGACTTTGTTGGTTTGTTTTTAATTTCTAACTGTTTTTCAATCTTATTCAATCTATTATGTTTTACAGTAATTTTATAGGTTTAAAATGTTTCCTTCAGCTCCAAGCAAATTGTCAAAAGCAAACTGATTGAAATGAACATTTCTAACCACCAGTTCACATTTGCATAACTCGAGAGGTTTCCTGTCTGTTTTGTCCGTTTTCTGTGTTACTTCGCTTCCTTACGATGGAAAATTAGCTCCCAGCCAGCACGGCCTGTCTTCCAGCTTTGGTGGTGCCCTGGCTGCTTGCCGCCTCGTGACCAAAGAGGCATCTTTTTTTTTTTCCATTTATTTATTTTTTTGAGACAGAGTCTCACTCTGTTGCCTGGGCTAGAGTGCCGTGGCGTCAGCCTAGCTCACAGCAACCTCAAACTCCTGGGCTCAAGCAATCCTCCTGCCTCAGCCTCCCGAGTAGCTGGGACTACAGGCATGCGCCACCATGCCCGGCTAATTTTTTCTATATATTTTTAGTTGTCCAGCTAATGTCTTTCTATTTTTTAGTAGAGATGGGGTCTCACTCTTGCTCAGGCTGGTTTCAAACTCCTGAGCTCAAACGATCCTCCCGCCTCGGCCTCCCAGAGTGCTAGGATTACAGGCACGAGCCACCACGCCCGGCCAGAGAAAGGCATCTTAAAATGCAGTTTACACCAGGCACAGTGGCTCCCAATGGTAATCCCAATGACTTGAGGCAGGAGGATCACTTCAGCCCAGAAGTTCAAGACCAGCCTGGGAAACATAGCAAGACCCCATTCCAAAAAAAAAATTTTTTTAAGAAAAATTAGTTGGGCACTGGGCCATGTACCTGTAGTCCCAGCTACTGAAGAGGGGGAGGTGGGAGGATCACTTGAGACCAGGAGTTCAAGGCTATAGTGAGCTATGATCACACCACTGCACTCCACTGTGGGCAACAGAGCGAGACCTCATCTCTAAAAGGGGAGGAAATGCAATTTAGCAGAGAACTAACCAGGCCCGTGCCCTGCCCTCAAGAGAATGCCTGTCCCTCCACCGAGGGCAGAGACACTCTGTGGCCCCAAATCATGTGAGGGCAGCTCTCCAACCCATGGTCGGTGTCACCCACCCTCTCACCAAGACCTTTCCCTCTTTGTGTGCAGGGGATGAGCTGACCAAGATGGAGGATGAGGATGAGCAAGGCTGGTGCAAGGGACGCTTGGACAATGGGCAGGTTGGCCTGTACCCAGCGAATTATGTCGAGACGATCCAGTGACGGGCTGTAGGGCAGGCCGGCAGAGGGACGGAGGTGGTGGGCCCAGGAGCTCTGGTGCCTCCAGCCGGCCACGTGGGCGTCCACTCGTGTTCCTGCAGAAGATGAAGGTTCCGTTGTTCTTGGCTTCATGGTGTCCCTGGCAGGCGGACGAGCTGGTCACTTCACCGGGGACTCGGCACCTTTCCAAGTGCAGCTGGAGGATCTGAGCGCAGGAAGACGCGGAACAGCAGAGAAGGAGCCGGCCCTGCCGCCGCCTGCCGAGCTCGCTGGCTTATCATGGATCTGTATGCTCTTGACCTTGTCTCCTCTCCTCTGAGTCAGTGGGTTGCGCTGATTCTAGTTCACTGATCACTTTCTCTGGCGAGTCCCATCACTTGCAACTTAAATGAACAAACTTACATGCCATTCTCTGAGTAAAGATTTTGAGGTTTTTAATTTAAAGGCTGTGTACAGCTATACTTTTTTTATACCTGTTCTTCCATTCATTCATACTTAAATTACGGCACAGAGGGGTGTACACCAGTCTCGAGGAACTGCTGTCTCCGTCTCCATGCTGCGCTGTTAACCAGCCGCGCCACTGTGGGGGGTAAGCTGCGACAGCCGACGCTCACGACAAGTGATCTTTGAGGCGGGAGACTGTCGCGGAGAGGTGGGCGCACATCACGGGCTCCTACCATGCGTGCCCTCTGTGCATCCGGGCGTCTGAACACTGTCAGATACAGCTGTGGGTATACTCCCAAAGTTGCCATATTTAAAAACTGTCACTCTAATCTTGCTTAAAACTTTACTCTTTTACAAATTAACAGTCTTATCAGTGATTTGGAAGGTTAAAAAGTAAGAAGACTAACTTTTCAAGCAAACGCATCTGTCCCTGTGCATATCTGTGTATATTATTTGTGTCCAGAGAATCTAAAAGGCTTGTCTACTGTTTTAATGAGATTTGACAGCTTTTGACAGTGGGTTTCATTTGTAAAGTGCGCGAAGTCCGCGGCATCCGGGCACAGGCCTAGCCGGCCGGCTGGACCTGCTCCCAGGCGCAGGCGTGGGCGCTGGGCCCCTCTGATGTGGAGACCCCTGGAGGGAGGCTTGGCCTCGCCGGCTTCGTCCTTAGTTCCGTAGCAGAACACTGTAAACCGCCGTGTCTTTGCAGCCGTCGCACACTTCATAGTCATCTGTGTTCCTTGTGGGCAAACAAAAGCTGGATCTCACCCACAGCACAGGCCTCTCTGAATGTCCTTAGTCGCCGGAGAGCCAGGGGTGCTATGGCCAGAGCTACACTGTGGTCACATGGCAGGCGGGTGGGGTTGGGGGAGATTTTATTTTCTGTAACTCAGACGCGGTGCCACTCCCGCCTTCACAAGCTATGCATTTCCGCCCTTTCCAGTGAGCGCGACGTCTCGCTTGGAAAGTGGATGTGTGTCTGTGTCTGTCATGAAAACTTACCAGCAGAAATCCTCGTTCCTATGCTACAGATTTACCAAAAATTGTCAAGTCTTTTAAGTTTAGTTCCTTTAAATGTATAGTATTTTAGAAAAAAGCAATAAACAATTGATCTTGTGCATGTGAAAGTCCCTTTGCTGTGCATCTGCCCTGGTATTCACATCACCTGGTGGCCGCATCCTCCTCGGGGTTTACCAGCTTTGGAGCCAGACAAAGTCCAGGCGACAGGACCCCTGCCCGAGGGGCCATGTCCCACTGCCCTTGCCACACTGGAGATTGGGGATTTGAAGCACCTGAGCCCCTTGGGGCTCCCCTCTCTGGAGACCTGCTGCTGTAGGCCCTGGGCTTCCCACAGTGTGGGCAGGGGCTGGCGCTTCCCTCCCCCCCAGGCCCAGACAACAGGATGAAGCCAGTGTCACCCAGAGCTCTCCCTGAGCACGTTTTGTTCCTGAGCACTTGCTGTGCACCGGGCCTGGGGCTCCACCTTTTACTCGTGTATCTGCAAAGGACACATCTCCAAACAGTCCCACGGGGGGCGGGCAAGTCTCCCATTTCCATTTTGCAGAGGAGGAAACAGGCTCCAGGGGCCGGCGCTACCCAAGGAGTCCCAGCTAGTCCCAGGCGCTGAGCAGAGTCCCTGAGGAACATTCTGTGCCCCCTGGGGGGAACCGAAGAAGGAGGCCTGGCTTGGCTGCCCTGGCCAGTTAGCAGAGGGGGAGAGACGAGACTTGAGGGCTGCCGCAGCCACCCTCACCAAGCCCTGGTAAGGACATGGGGTCAGGACAAGCGCCCCGTCTGGCCATGGGGCCCTCAGGAGCCAGCAGGGGTGAGGCAGGCAGCTGTCCCTGCAGCGTGGCTTTGCCCCAGCTCAGCCAGGGCGGGGGTGAATCTTTGCCGCCCAGACTCCTTGTCTGACGGAGGCAGGTCCCCTGTTCTCCCAGCTTCTCAGGAGGAGTCGGAGCCGAGCAGCAGGCCACCAGCTGCCCAAGGCAGACTCCAGCCCCGGCCCACGCCAGCCCAGGCTGCGGAGAGGGGCAGGCAGGTGGGGCAGAAGGGAGGGCCCAGAAGCAGGTTCCGGGGCCCCTGGGCCTGAGCTGCTGTCCAGGCCCCACAGGCAGCTCTAGCCACAGCAAGACTGTGGCCACTTGCTGGGACAGACCTGCTGGGCTGGGTGAAGCAACCTCTGCTCTGCGAGGCCCTCGCTCACAGCCTCCTATAAGGGACCTCCTGACTGCCCTCCTGCCCCCTCCTGCCCTGCCCTCAGGGGCCAGCTTGGGGACTTCACCTTGCTCCTCTGGGCTCAGTTCCCCCAGCAAGAGCAATGCCTGCCCTCTCTGTCGGAGGGGCACAGTAAGTGGGGGAAGGCCACAGGCACTCAGGAGGCATCATTGTCATGAGTGACACTGCAGGCTGGGGGCCGGGACCCTCTGCCATCCCTGGCTGCCCCTCCTGTGCCCTCCATGCTGGGCCACCAAGACCTCTTGGCCCCTTGTTCCTTCCACAGCCACTGCCCGATCTATGCCACCAACCATCGCCAAGGTCCCTGAGGGACCCCAGGGGAGCTGTTAGCCCCAGTGCCCTCTCCTGGGCAGGAGCTCCATGGGGGCCGGGAGGTGGGTATTTCAACAACCCTCTCCAGTCCCCCAGCCCCCCAACCCCCCGGTAATGCCAGGAGGGTGAGCAAGTGCACTCGAGTGACCCAGACACGGGTCTGGCTCTGCCACAGCCTGAGCTAAAACTGGGTCTTCAGGTGTCCCTGCAGACGGAGGACAGAGCTGGCCTCTGTGACCTGGGCTTTGAGGCAGGACCCTGATCCCCCAAACATGCGAGTCCTCTCCCCGCCTTGCCTGGCCTCACTGGGGGGTGGCCAGGGGGGACCTGTCCACAAGCCCTCAGGATAGCCATGGGTGGGGTTGAGAAGGGCTCCTGTGGACCACCTGACCAACCTCCCCCTAGTTCATGGGGAAACTGAGGCCAAGTGAGGGGGAGGAATGACTTGCCCACAGGCAGAGCAAGTGGGTGGGGAGCCCAGCAAGGCCTGAGCCCTGAGCAGCCCTCCCGTCAGGGCATCGGCCTGCTCTTTCCTTATTTGTCCATTGGGCGGTCATTCATTCACCAGGCATTTACTGAGCACCTGCCGTGAGACTGTGGTGCCAGGACAGACATGAGGAAGAGCCAGTGTTCGCCCTTGGGGAACCGCTTTAGGCTCAGAGAGGGACCCGGGTCATTCTGACACCAAGTGGGGAGAGCTAGAGAGGAGGGGGCAGGGTTGTCCACTGAGAATGTGCACAGTGGGTTCTGGAAAGGTCTCAGGATATTAGGACAAACAAACGCCTCCCAACTCAGGCCCCAGGGCCCGAAGGGGCAGAACACTGCTTGGTCCTTGAGCTGTTTCCCTCATGTCCTGAGACCCTGGAGTCCCTACCTGGGCAGGACGTCAGGCTGGACCACGGACGAGTGGAAGAGGACCTCAGCCCCCGTGAGACCCGAGGCCCAAGCAAGTGCCTGACCTTCATTGCTGCAAAGTGGGGATGGTAACCGAGGATGACTTTGGGGGGTGTCCAGAAGCCACCCCCTGCCAGGTGGGCGCCCTGGTGGAGGTGCCCCGTGAGCTACGTTTCCTCCCCCACCCCTTTCACAGGCCGTGCTCTCCCCAGGGTGGTGGCCACCCCCTTGGCTCCCTTCCCCGCCTACCCTGCCCTAAACCTCCCCTGAGGCGGGGTGGGGCAGCTGTGTGTCCGACCTCTGTGGTCTCTGGTGGGAGCAGCAGAGAGCCCTGGGGCCGGGATGGAGGCAGCTCCAGGTGCCCCCCAGTGAGAAGAACCAGGGTCAGGATGGGGGGCGCTCTACCGTGCCCAGGAGGATGGCCCCAGGCCGAGCTGAATCTGGCCTGGCCTGCAGTTGAGGTACGAGACTCATTCCCAGGCCAGCATGGCCACCGACAGATGCAGGGTGAGAGGAACCACTAAGCCGGTGCTGTGGTCTGAATGTTTGTGCCCCCCCCCAAATTCATGTTGAAATCCTACCCCCCACAGTGATGGTATGTAGGAGGTGGCGCTTTGGGAAGTGATTAGGTCGTGAGGGCAGAGCTGGGCATTCTGGGTCCTGCTGGGCGCAGTGGCTGAGCGCACGCCTGTAATTCCAGCATTTGGGAGGCTCAGGCGGGAGGATCGCTTGAGCCCAGGAGTTCAAGGCTACAGTGAGCCACTGCACTCCAGCGTAGGTGACGGAGAGAGACCCCGTCTTTAAATGAAATTAAGAAAAATAAAAGAGCCCCAAGGGAGCTTGTCCGCCCCTTCCACCGTGAGCACCTGCCCACTAGGCTGTGCTGTTGGACTATGCGGGCACCGGCCTGGGAGCCGGTCAGCACTTGGCCCTGCGCCCGCCCGCACCCAGCGGCGCTCACTTAATGGTACCTACAGGACTGGGGTTACCCCATCTACAGAACTGCCGGACTTGAGAGCCCCCTGCTGTTCTCCGGAGCCCCTGCCCTCACGCACATCCTGCCCCTTGTCACTGCTGGTCCGTCTGTTTCCCCGACCAAACAGGGAGCTTGTCGGGCAGAGACTGGGCTCAGTCTCTCCAGCCCGTGTTTGTAGAGCTAAACTGAAAAGAAAAAATGACACAAATTTGGAACCATCCTATGAAGCCCAGATTATACTGTTTTTGGCCTCTCCAAATCCTCTGTGGGAAGGGCTAGGAACGGAAAGGAGGGAGGAACTAACGAACAAATGGACTAGCTAAAGAACGTCACTCTGTTTAAGAGGAGGATACCTAAAAGCAACCGTCCGTGGGCCCAAACGCAGACGTGAGGAGGACAGGGTGGTGGGCCCGGCCGAAGGCTGCCCAGAAGCATGAGGACCTTGACCGCCCTGAGCCCCACAGCGTTCGGGTCACGGAGGCAAAAGCGACTGTGCGCACGCTGCTCTGGCCCCTTTACCACACTGTCAAACAACAATTTAATCATTTTTTTCTTAATTGTAAAAGGAACAAAGGCACAGATGAAAATTTGGAAATTTAGTAAAATATTCAGAAAACCACCAAAGTCACCTGTGATCCTGGCATCCAACGGTAACATCACCAACATTCAGGTGTAGTTCTTCTAGTCTTTTCTCTAACATATGTACACATGGTTTTTTGTAGCCATCATCATCGTGTATCTGTCGTACAACATTGGGATCATGCTGTAAATGTAGTTTTGTATCCTGCTTCATTCTCTTAACATTTCATTGCAAGCATTTTCTCATGTCTCTAAACACGCTTCAAGTAAAAACATACAGTTGACCCTTGAACAACATGGGGGTGAGGAGGATTGACCTCCCACAGTCGAAGATCCACGGATGGTCGGGAATGATGGCTCACACCTGTAATCCAGCACTCTGGGAGGCCGAGGCAGGAGGATCGCTTGAGCCCAGGAGTTTGAGGTTGCTGTGAGCTAGGCTGACACCACGGCACTCTAGCCCGGGCAACAAAGTCTCAAAAAAAAAAAGAAAATCCACAGATAACTTTTGACTCCTCTTAAAACTGAACCACTAATAGCCCACTGTTGACTGGAAGCTTTACCAATAACATAAACAGCTGATTAACACATATTTTGTATATGTCTTACGTACTGTATTCTTTTTTTTTTGTTTTTTTTTTTTTGAGACAGAGTCTCACTCTGTTGCCCAGGCTAGAGTGAGTGCCATGGCATCAGCCTAGCTCACAGCAACCTCAAACTCCTGGGCTTAAGCGATCCTACTGCCTCAGCCTCCCGAGTAGCTGGGACTACAGGCATGCGCCACCATGCCCAGCTAATTTTTTTTCTATATATATTTTTAGCTGTCCAGATAATTTCTTTCTATTTTTAGTAGAGACGGGGTCTCGCTCTTGCTCAGGCTGGTCTCGAACTCCTGAGCTCAAACAATCCACCCGCCTCAGCCTCCCAAGTGCTAGGATTATAGGCGTGAGCCACCGAGCCTGGCCCCTGGGTGACTTTTGATGTTCTTAATAACATTTTCTTTTCTCTAGCTTACTTTATTGTAAGAATACAGTACGTGCCCGGACGCGGTGGCACAGGCCTGTAATCCTAGCACTCTGGGAGGCCGAGGCAGGAGAATTACTCACCAGCACATCGGTTTCCCTGATCATCACCTAAGTGCACATTTGGGAATAACACCAATTGGATATCGGAC
>JAQIFY010006204.1:0-10485 GCA_028533085.1 Varecia variegata
CCTTATTTTTATTTTTAGCTAGGCCCTTACCACAGCTCTTGCCTTGCACATCTTTATCAATTTGTAAAGGTAGTTTCAGCTAAACCTGGAAAATTACCACCTGGGTTTTCTATGAAGCAGCGTTGGATTGAGTCACTTTTGGAATAAATATACCATTGAGATTAATGGCCAAAAGATGGATCCTTTAAATTAGAAGACTTCTAAATTTTCTTAAAAATAAATTTTAGAGCTCTCTTATTTAAAACAATTGCCCATTTTTATTAATAGAGAAATTAGATTTTTTAAAGACATATTATGTTGTGGCTAGCCTTAAAAATTCTCTTAACAAAATTGAAGAGTGAATATCTGATCTAAAACAAAGATTTAAAAAATCCTTTAAACACTGCCCCCGTGGGAATAGTGGCATAGGCCAATTTACCTTGTAGCCTAATGGTTAAAGCTTTGTGCTTTTACCTCAACAGCCTAAGTTTGATACCCAGACAGGAATGAGCCTCTTCTGGTTTGATATTTGTGTAACTTTCTCCATTCACTGATTTTCTTCCCTTCTGTGCACAGATTTTGCTTTCCTGTATTCTAAAGAGACCTATGGGGATTTTAGGTATTTATGTATAAATGGTCAGCTGAAAAACTGAGACCCTAGAAAACATGACTAAACAAAATTGTGGGTTATACCTCATTTAGGCTACTGAGGCCTGTCTTTCTTTGAACTGTTTTTGTGTGGCTTTTCTAGATGTCATAAAAACTGTTCTCCATCTCTTTAAAGATACCTCTTGCTTCTTTGATGATAACTTTTGTTAAGGTTTATAAGTTTCACTTAAAAGGATACTTTCATTTAAAAGTTTAAAAGCAAAATGTCAGCTGTTTGTCCTGGCTAAGATTGGTTCCCTTCATCTTCACTCCTTTCTGCTCCTTCCTCTTTGACAGTCATGGAGTTTTGGCCAATCAAACATGGCCAACTGTTGAAGCTATATTTAAGTAAGGCAAATGCTGAGCTATAACCAATCTAGTTGTTTCTATTTTCTATATGTCACTTTCTCATTTCTGTCCATAAATCTTCACAGCGCTGGTCTTTCTGAATCTGCTCTAGCTCAGCTGCCCAATTTGTGAATTGCTCTTTGCTCAATTAAACTCTGTTAAATTTAATTTTTCTCAAAAGTGGGTTCTGAGATAGAGCTCCCAGAGACCCCCAGGAGCGCCGAGAGGCCAAGCGAGGTGCCCCCTGGACCTGCTGCCCTTCGCTCTCTCATTGCAACTGAGCCTTGTGGGTAAGTTCTCTCTCAGATTCCAAAGTGCCACAGATTTGTGTTTTGAGCTTTCTGAGTTTGTTTGAGCAAATTTTGATCTTAACTGAGTTCAGAAGTTGCAATGGAATCTAAACGACGACTGGGATCAGGTTAGAGCTGATAATTAATTAGCTTAGATTCCAGTTAGAGGCCTCAGATGTTTGACTGAATCAGGCAGAAACTAACAGTAAATGGCAACACTACAGGGGGTATAAACTTCAGCTTTCAGGAATTTGCAGAGATTTTGTGTTCTAGCCATTTGTTCCTTTTTCTTCTGTACTTGAGTAAAGAAAAATCATTGCCTAAGTTGATCATGGATATCTGAAAACCAAAGCCAAGATTCAAGGTAAAAACAGGATCCTTAATTTCTGAAGAACTGAGTATTTTCTGGCAATGCTTACCTATACGTGTATAAATATAAGGCCCTAGAAGCAACAAACACTTACCAAAATAGCAAAATCTTACTAAAGGCAAAATTATTGCCTAGCTAGTAATTGCTTAAATCAATAAAATAGGTAATTAAAACATTGATTGTCTGAATAAAGAAAATAGTAGTATTTAAGAGCTGGCAAATAAAAATTCTTCAAAAAAGCCATTAAAACTCCTTCTATCTGTATGTCTATATGTCTATATATGACATTTGTATGTGATATTTTGCTACCAAATTATATAAAAGAACTCTAATTAATTACCTTAAAAATAATAAGTGCTTAAATCAAATATTTTATCAAGAAGATAGAAACTAACTCACGTGTTTTTTAGTTCACTTTAAGAATACAGCAATTGACCTCTGCTCCACTTTTCAATTCTTTTGCACTCTGATTCACAAATTCTCCTTATAGTCACCTTCAGAGGGAGATAGTTAACATGGATCTGAATACCTCAGAGCTATGTGAGTCTCCTTCAACCTTCTCTCATTCCCTAAGCTAATTTAGACTCTATAGCCTCAAAGATCCACTGTTGTTCAGTACTTGTTCAGTACATTGGTGATCTTTTACTCTGTAAACAGGGTGCTCTCTCTGCTCTCTTGGACTCATTCCTTTAAAGACTCTAGTGGAATGAGGCCATAAAGCCTCTGGATCTGAACTCTAGTTGGTACAGACAACTGTCAGTTAGGACATAAAATATCTCAGGGCACGCAAAAGCTCATCACAAAATGCCTTGAGTTAATTTTGTTATAGCCCTCACTAGAGCTTGGACGTTGGCAAAAGGAAAACCTGCCACTTATTTACACAGACTCCAAGTATGCCTTCAGAGTCTGCCATACAGTTGGCACAATTTAGAAATCTCATTTCTTAATTTCTACTGACATTTCAATTGCCAATGGACCTATAATATCAAATAAATTGTATATTAGGCCAAACAGAGGCCCTGTGGCCCCTTTTCTTTTAACTTTTTAGCTTGCACTTATCCCCCATCACATGGGACATATAGACAAAAGGGGGATAATTAAGGAAAAATAATGCATACAGCTGGTACTGCCCGCTGATGTACAATTATTATTTCCCCAGGGCACTATTTGTAAATCTCACCAAAGCTCTGGAGGAACCTAGCCCCCAAAGGCCCAGACACTCCCTTTTGGCACTCCAAATTGATTTTATGGATTAATGTGCAGTTGTAGGCTTTTCTCACTGATTGGTTATTGTTTGCATGTTCAGTGGACGTTCACTGAGTGCTATCCAACCAGACAAGCTGACCCTACAACAATGGTAAAGAAATTAGTAACTGACATTATTCCTCATTTTGGCATTCCTTTATGGATTGAGTCAGATCAAGGGACTCATTTTAAACCACTTGCTTACAAAGGCTTTGGGGTACTCATTAAAATTTCATACCCCATATTATCCCCAATCCTCACGGCAAGTGGAACATAAAAACCTAGTAATAAAAGGGACTTTGAGAAAAGTCTGTTATGACAGAGCAGAAGCATTACCTTTGGCCCTTATGAAAATCCAGAATGCCTCAATTAGGAGACATGGTTTAATCCCTTTTGAAATAGTGTTCTGTCATTCTATGCCTACTGACACCTATAAACCTTCTATTCCTGGACTGACTGAACACCATGAGGAGTTAAGTGAACAATTTGATACCATGACTAAGTACGTACAGATGCTAACTAATATGCTTGGAGCACATCACCCACAGGTGACAGGAGCATGGCCTCCGCCACCTGACAGGCCTTATCCTGTTTGACCGAGAGATCGTGTGCCCATCAAAAGTTTTAAAAGAAGATATGTGCCGTCACCTCACTTGGAAGACCCTTACAAAGTATTGTTAACTACCTACACTGCCATAAAAATAAAAGAAAAATCCTCCTGGAGTCACACGAGCCATGCCAAACTGTACTAGACAGTTGCAGGACGACCCCTTCAGGTGACCTGAAAGTAAGGATTTCCAGGGCCAGTTATCAGGCCCCTGAAGCAGATGTCTTCACAAAATAGACAGCTTTTTCCCAAGATCTCCAATCAAGAAACCCCATTTTTCAGCTATAAATTCCTTTTTGTCTTTTAACTCCCCTCCCAAATGGTCCTTTTTAAACACTTCTTCTTTTAAACCTCCTTCTTTGAGGACTGAACGTTGGGAGCTGAGTGGAGATCGCCTCAATCTATCCCATTCTCCCTTTAATCTTCTACTATAACTCTTTCAACTTATGCCTTGCTCTTACTAACCCTTACTGTTTTTCCAGAAGATCACACACAGACCCAGCCTCCCTTTGTACCAGTTTTTCAAACTCTGGCCACACAGACTGATCAATCTAATTGCTGGTTATGCCAACATCTAGACCATGCAAGGGAACCTGAACTCGTTCTTATTTCTGCCAATGTGAGTGCCTGGTGGGACCAGTCCAGAAGATGGATGGATGCATGACAAGATGTAACATTTACAACCAGAGAAGAAACATCATGTTGCTTCTCCTGTTGGTGAGTCAACTGGACACAGAAAAACCTCTGTGGAAGCTCAAAAACTGTCTTTTGCCCAGGTAACATCACTGGAAAGGAATTTTTCCCCCTACGTTGAAAACAGGGATGATGCTGGATCTTATCTGAGTGACATATTAGGGCAATATTGTGATCAAACTCTATGGTTTGATTCCACAGATGCTATTCTTACACCGCTTAGATGGTGCTGACACTAACCCCTGTGATGTCAATGATTGTCAAATCACCAGATGTTATGAATGGCTCACAAGTCAGGCTTGTGAAACCTGAGGTAGTTCACCCACTCCCCTTGTTAAGTTGCCAAACACTAAAGATTACATATGAACAGACCAAAAGTCTGGACTGACTTGGTTAAGTAATAAAACCCAGCCCTATAACTGCCAGAACTGGGCCAAAGGCCTTTAATATCAAGTATGTTGTAACCTGTTCTGTTCCCAGAGACTGTCAGGGACACATTGATACTGGAAATATGAAAGTATCAGTGAGGAAGAAGAGGCACAGAAAACTACAGACAGGGAGGTCACAGATTCCAATGTGACCTTATCCATAAATAGCACTAGTCTTTTTATTGTGTTGCAATAAAATATACGGGGGGTTTCCACCTAGATGGTCAGGATGCTGTGGACTTGGTTATCTGACACCCTCTCTTTCTAGGTACTTCACTTTAAATGCCAGCCAAATTACAAATTTGGGCTCTTTTGTTCATAAAGTAGTACCAAACAAACATACTAGATGTTTATTTAAAAAAACCCACTTGTATATCACAAAAACTTGTAAATCTAAGTTCTTTTTGGTGCTCAGGACTCTTTTACCAGCATTTGGAACTCATGAGGTTGAAAAGGCAGTTTTGAAACTCTCCATGATAATGGAACAAAATCAGTATCAGCATGCAAGTATTAGGAGCACTTGAGTTAGATGTCAACAGCCTAGCCTCTGTTGTATTTGAAAACTACTGCCTCCTGGATGCCCTGACAGCCCAACAGGAAGGAGCTTGCATGATTAATTGCAAAAATTCTTGCCACTCAGGGTGAGTAGAGACTGTGATCTACACTTCATTTTTTTATTTTTTTTTATTTAAAAACATTTTTTTTTTTTTTTGGAGACAGAGTCTCGCTCTGTTGCCCAGGCTAGAGTACCGTGGCATCAGCCTAGCTCACAGCAACCTCAAACTCCTGGGCTTAAACAATCCTCCTGCTTCAGCCTCCCGAGTACCTGGGACTACAGGCATGCACCACCATGCCCAGCTAATTTTTTCTATTTTTAGTTGTTTTGCTAATTTCTTTATATTTTTAGTAGAGACGGGGTCTCACTCTTACTCAGGCTGACCTCAAGCGATCCTCCCACCTCGGCCTCCCAGAGTGCTAGGATTACAGGCGTGAGCCACTGCGCCTGGCCAGTGATCTACAATTCTTAAAGGCAAGATAAATGTTCTTCATCAGATTAATGGAGACCTGTTTCCAAAAATGGAAGACCAGTTTAATGGGACATGGGGAAATGTGCTTAAATATGTTCTTTTGTACTTATTTATTCTCATTCTAATCTATGTTCTTGTCTCCCTTTTCAGATCTCTTGTTACTCGACTACTAACCTGATCTCTCTCTTTCTCTCTCTCTACAGCTACCAACTCAGCTTTTAACGTGTGAAACTTCTAGGGAAGTTCCAGAAAGGGGGAATGAAGGAGCTATGGAAATTTCACCCCAAAATATGACTCCTTAGTATAACGAATATTTTGAATTAAAGGCTCTTAGAGATTAACAGGCCCTTGGAAGAGGCTTTCCCTCTATCTGCATAAACCAAACTTACCTGATCAGAAGATCAAAGGGGACAATGGACTTCCCTTCCTCTCCCTGTTATCTCAGTATATTGCAAGAAAGAAGATCCAGAATGTAACCAGACCTAGCCCAAATCATTTGAAACAGAATACCCATCTCTCAGGGTAATTTACAAGTCAATCTGTGTCCCCCATCTATTTGTCTTTCTTAGCAACCATTTATGGTCACTAAACAGAATAGCAACCATTTATGGTCACTAAACAGAATCACTAAACAGAACAGAATTACTCCTCATTTTCCTCCTCCCCTCTGAAAGTTGTGTATAAAAATATGTGAACTTCATTAGGGTATTGGGTAATCACTATGTGATTCCCCCCATGCTCCTGGTATTGGTAAATAAACATTTCTCTTATTAATCTGCCTTCATTATGAGTTGATCTTTCAGTGAACTTTTAGGGGAAAGGGCAAGTTTACCCTGACCCCTACATCTGCTTCTCTCCTTGCTAGCAGCTTCCGTGTCTCATATATTTTGTATTTTATGCCTTGCAAAATAACTAACATCCAGTAGAAATATAAATAATTCAATGTTAAATTCAATTGATAGACTGTTTCTTAAAAAGTGCAATTTATTATGAAGCAGATTTATCTGTTTCAAGGTAAATAACATTTAACATTTCAGGCATCTATTCTACCATTGTATATAATATAGAATCAAAGTATCAGTCTTCTACACAAATTATTTTCCTAGTGAGAAGTTAAGCAATTCAAAAGAAATCACATTTGCAGGTATTCATAAAATTGTTCAGTCCTGGAGTCAGATGGGGACCTTAGAGATTTTGCAGACTAAGCTCCATGTCTTTTAAGAAAGAGACTCAGAGGAGTAAAGTGCTATATGATCTCATACATGCCTAGGTGTTTTATTACCAAATGAATGCCAACAATTAAAAAAGAGCTGTGGCTTCAGGCATAACCTCTTCTCTAGGTTACAGAAACATCTATCCATATCCTCAGTGAATATCTCATTCAGGATGTCCTAAAGGCACGCCAACTCAAATATTTAAAACTGAATTCTACATCTACTCCCATCTCCAAAATTCTCTGTCTCTTATATTTGACTATAGCAATTGTGATATCTGCAGGGAAGAAAGCTCATCTTGTGGAGTTTATTAACACTCTGTCAGGTCACAACTGATTGAACAAGTGGGTGGCTATTTGATTAGCATTGACTTTTCCAGAGCCTACAACTTCCTTAGGACAGCTTCTGTTGCTTCCTCAACTGATAGCTGCATCAGAAGAACAAGAGCATGTTGTTAAGGAGAAGGAAAGAGAAGTTTATTACTTTGCCACCAAAGAAGGAAAAATGGTAAACTCTTGCCTCAAAATCCAAATTTCCTGTACATAACCAGAAATACAGAGCTTTTAAAGGTAGAGCCCTCAGTTCTAGGCTATTGTTGATAATGATTCTAATTGTCCCATCTCTGCCGATCTCTGCTGAAGACAAAGGCTGTGACCTCCAACCATCTGAGAGGCCTGAGCCAGGGTCTGGGATGGCTGATCTATCTCCTGTAACACAAAGAACAAAAGATATTCCCCTCCTCTTCCCAACCACCTGCCTTCAGGGATGCACACTTCAGTTCCCAAAAGAGTGGGGGAAGTTTTAAAGAGACAGAAAACATCTTTTTGCCATTTTTTTCCCCAGGCCATTCATCTGTTGCATATTCCCCACTCTCATTTTTACGCCTCCATATCTATGGGAGGAGGGACAACTACTCTATTACGTATTTCCCCCTATCAATTTTACCCTGCCATATCTATGGAAGGAAGGGCAATGTAGTCATCAGGCTACTTCCTGTTGAAATGGGGACAATGTTTTAGGTGGAAGATTTATACTCGTGTATATCATTGTAAAGTTTTGGCAGTATATTTACACCAACAGGAAAACATTATAAGCAATAACTACAAAAGTGAGGATTGGCAAGGCAAAATAGACCACTGCCTTGTGTACAATGTCCAATACAGGGCTGGCTAGAAAGAAACATGGGACCACTGAGTGCAGAGCTATTAGTTGCACCCTGTAGGTGATCAAAAAGACAAATTTCTGCAAATTCAGAAATCATATACAGCACTGAACTAGATTTAGGATGGCAAATGCAGCAGCAAGACAGATCAACAGAAGAGGCAATAGTCTGGGGAAATCCTCACCAAGGAGCTGTCTGTCCATCTTTAGACTACTTAAAAGCTGGCCCTTGTGCTGGGGGCTTGGATCCTCTTCTTCCATGGGACACCTCTTTACTCTGGTATGATGGACCCAAGGTTTCACTCTGACAATTCCAATGAGGTGTGAGTTATTAGAGGCACTTCATAGGGTCCCTTCCACTTCTCTGCTTCGCAAACTCATGCATACTTAGTGTTGAGCATTTGACATATTGCTTTGCTCTGCTTTCTTTGCTCATGGTTATATTACCATATTTACCTCAGGGCACCAGGGAGTGTCTATCATAAACTATTTCTTAGGGGCTTAATATAGCCAGCTTCTGAGGGTTATCATTATCCAGAGGACAAGCAGACATAAATTGTTCTCCTCTGGTTACAGAACATCCCCGGCCAAATTGAGTTTTCTGCCTGGTCTTAGAAGTTGAGACCCTTCCCAACCTTGAGTTACAATTTAGTGGGCATGTGACTGAAGAGTTCCAGTTGTGCCCTGCTCCACCCCTTGCAGCAGCAGTGGGCACTCAGTAGGCTGGAGCTCAGGCTCAGGGGCAGCAGCTCCAGGAAGGTGACCATGCCACTGCATGGGCCTCACCAGCCCCATAGGGGGAAAGGCACACATAGACTCCCATATGGGTGGGCAGTGTACTACTAGCAGGCCATGCTCAGTGCCATCTGCTGGGAAGCTCAGGCTGCCCCCGAGCTACCAGCTGCTACCCACCCTTTATGACAATGGGCAGGAGCTCCCCCAGGACTACACATTTGAGCTCAATCTTGGCACTACTTATCACCTACACAGGCCTCTGGAGCAGCATGGGGAAGGGCAGGCAGCAGGCCCACCAAGGCCAGGAGCCACCAGCAAGAGCCCTGGAGGCAGGGGACATCAGGGATGAGGCACAGGGACCCTTAGCTCTCCCCTGGCCACCTGCTCTTGGCTCAGTTCCTTACCCTCAGACTGGAGCAACAGCTCTGCAGCAGCTGTGACAATTCCCCAGGAGAGAGTCACATGGTGGGGGTAAAAGGCACTGCTTTCCCACCCACCTGCATACCTTGTGTAGGAGCCCCATAACACCCCAACTGCGGTTGGCACGTGTCTCTGAGTGCAGTTGATCAACCAGTGCTACCTCCCTGCCGCACCTCCCTTTTGCTGGGTGGTGGCCCTCTCCTGCCAGTCCACCTCTGGAGCACAAGTGACACCAACCCAGAACTGGTGTGGGCTAGGGGAAAACAGCTCATTAAAACAAAGTGTCTCGACTATCCCAGACTTTTAAGATTGTCATTAAACATGAAATGTCCGACCTTGAATCAAACTTAAGGAAATCAGACATTTCATACCCAATACATATAGGATCTCATCTCAATTACCTGATCTTTGATAAAATCATTTCAGTTACAAGACAGTGCAATTTAAAGTTTCATTTAACAGCCACTTTTCCTCACCCTCCAGCACATATATTGGATTATGATAGAACCATTTTCCTTAGACATAGGTTCTCAGCTGTAAGTTAACCATTCTGCCAAGGGACTTTTAGGTGGAACTTTTCTATGTGGCAACAAAACTCACAAATAACAAATACAGACAATACAGAGAATTCTCAACACAAAATGCCAGGCCTATCAAACAAATGGGAATCCAAAGGAAACAAATGCCAGCCCAAATGGCACTTCAGATTGTGCCCCAAATGCCCTGCTATAGGGCTAGAGGTTCACAGCCTTCCCCAAATGGTGGCTTAGTCTCCCATTCCCTGGGAACTGCAAAGGAGCTCAATCCAAACCAGGTTACCAAGCTCCACTCAACCCTGCAATTTCACCCCCAAATGGTGTGCCTCCAAAAACCAAAAGGAGTATGAAAACCCTCCCCAAATGGGTGAAATTGTGGTCTCAGGGTGCACTCCAGGGAACTTACCCAACAAACAAATGGTCATGGTGCCTGGACATTTTCCTAATCCATTTCTTTCCTCTTAACTTCGTTCAGGTTGTAGGGAGCTGCATTCATTCATTTGGGGAGACAGAGATGGGATTTCCCAGAGCTAAAACAGGCCCTGGCAGCTGCTGGGATCATCCAGTACTCTTTCAACTCAAAAAGAAGCTGCTCCTCCCAGTGAAGACCCACGGCTTGGCCCAGGGCTTCTCCCTTGTTCCGGGGTGCCATTTCACTGGGCTATCGATTGCCCCATCTAGGGATGCTAAAATCTATTACCAGAAGTTCAGCACTTGTCCAAAAGTTTGCATTAGAAGAATGAGGACAATTGGTTAAGAAAAAGGAAAGAGAAGTTTATTACT
>JAQIFY010006205.1:0-10484 GCA_028533085.1 Varecia variegata
GGGCAGCACCCAAGTGGGCCCGAAACAAGCTATGGGACCCCGTGAGCCAGACTGGTGGGAAGAATGGTCCGGCAGGAGAGTTCTACAGTGGCTGGAGGGGACCAGAGGTCAGGAGCCAAAGCCGCCTGTGTCATGGGACAAGGCTAGAGAGGGGGAAAGGAGCCCCCAAGGCAGAAGCTAGAAGAGTAAGAACAATCCTGTTGGAGGTTTAGGAGGTGGATCGGAGCTTGCGATTCCAGCCTGAAGAAGCGAACATTGTCAGGGTGCCCGAGGCCCGTCGGGTGGGTGCTGGTGCCCGGCCGGCAGGCTCAGGATACAGGTGGGTGGAGGCCTGGGACCTGGGACAGCCTGAAAAGCTACAAGGAGAGCCGCTGGGACTGAGGGAAAGGACCAAACTTTGCTGTCAGCAAGGACAACACAGGTCTCTGCTCCCACCCGACGCCCCCAGCCTGGACCGACTGCGTTTCCCATCCCTGTGTTCTGAGTCAAAACGCGGCCCGATTTCATGAACACGAAAAGGACAAAGCCCTGTGGACTCCTCTCCGCTCCAGTCCTCCTCCCCGGCCTGCTGTGGTCACACCGTGTCGGCGTCGGCTCAGTGGATTTTTTATTACAGCTGGAATTAAATCCCTGAGAGACGGATCCAGTGGGCTGAGCGAAACAGAAGTTTAATCAAAGGAAGTGACAGAGTCGATCTGGCTCTAGAAGTGCAGGACGTACTGAAGTGCCCAGCGGGGCCCGGTGACGCCGTCCCTCGCCCCCGGCCGATGCCCACGAGGGCGCTTCAGGTGACACAGCCGGCAGCGTGGGAGCCGCAGGTAAGAGGGGCCGTGGGCTGAGTCAGGGCTGCGTCTCGGGGCCGCCCCAGAGCTCAGGGAAGATCAAACTTGGAATTTCCAGCCCGTGTCATCAAAGCTTGGCTAAAGGGGATTGTCCTTTTTCTTTTTGGGTTTGTTTTTTTTTTTTTTTTTTTCTCTTGCCCTGAGGTTCTGCTGCAAGAGATTCTAAACGATGGCCTGGGGTCCAACAGACTTGGTGTTGCCAGGACTTGCGTGGCAATAGGAAAGGGTCCACGAGGAGGGGGACAGAGTGTGAGATCTGGGGACCCAGCCAGGCGTGGCCCCCGTGACTGCAGGGCGGCTGGAGGTGGCAGGACCTGGATGGGACCTACCTGGGCAAACAGCAGGGCGGGGCAGGGGGAGGCCCACAGACGACGGCCAGTTTGGAGGGCCCCGCCTGCGTGGCCAGCCTCTCCCTGCGCCCTCCTGCTCTCACTCACTGCGTTCCAACTCTCGGGTTCCTGCCCTGCACCCTGCAGCCTCAGAACCTTGAGCACATGCCATTTCTTCTGCTGAGAATCCCCTCCCCTTCCTCCTGGCTAGCCTCTGCTCTTCCTTCAGGCTCCACTTCAACATCCTTTCCTCAGCCCTCACCCCTGCTCAGCCTCCCCTAGAAAACACCCTCGCGGTGCAAAGCAGATCCACCGTGCACTGGCTACCGCCTCAGCCCACTGCATCTGGGGCTGCGGTTTCTACCGCTTGCAGGAGTCTGGCAACTAGACCACTCGCACGTGTTACATGAAGCAATGTCATCATTCCCAGATAGGCAGAAAGGGACGGTAGAAGCCCAGGATTCATGGTGAACCCCAGTCCCCGGAGGCTCAGGAAAGCCGCGGGCGGATGGAATCTCGTCTCCACGTGCCTCGCTTGCGCGGCAGCTGAGGGACCCTGGAAAGCAGTCCTCCTGGGTTTTCTATTCTGCCGGCAACCTGAGTTGCGGGGCTGGAGCTTTGCAGGGCATCCTGTCCTAGGAGGGACGGGAACGGAGCCCGGGCTGTTCTGGTCTCAGGACGTCACGTTCCCAGCACGGTCTGCATTTATTCCCGAAAGCCGCAGTGAGAAAGGGGAGAGAACTGGGTGGATCCAAGGTCACCTGAACAGCCGTCCTGCCCTTAGGATTTTTGTGGCACTGAGCACCACTGTGACGTTATGTTTAATGTCTTTCTGCCCTGCTGCCTGGAAGCTCCCCGGGGACCAGGGCCACCTTGTCTTATTCTCCACTAAATCCCCAACGCCCATGGCAGTTCCTGGCATGTATAAATGACTCAACTACATTAAAAAATCAATGACGTGAATCTAATTGTTGGTGTTAGCAAGGTCTCAAGACAAGGACAGAGCCGAATCACAGACAGTCCAAGGCAGGGAAGGCTTCCAGAAGGCAGCAGGACTCCAGTCTCGGGTGGGGGGAGTAGGATCTGCCAGGAACAAGAACCAAATCCCAGGGTCCTCCCTGCCTGGGCCACTCAGCATGAGGGACAGGAGTCCAGTTCTCCAAAACGAGTCTCCACTGGAGGAAGGTTTGTGCCTTGGCAAAAAAATGAAGCCCATGTGTGAGAAATGGGTCCCCAAATCAGGGCTGACAATAACCTGATGTTGAGTCACAGAATACTGGACGGAGTCTACTTAGATCCTTTCAGCCCAGGGTCAATTGTTGGCAAAGGAATAGAGGGCAGGGCTGCGTCTACACAGGACAGCGAGCGAGAAGAGAAAGTGCACTGAGTGGCCCCAAGTGGGGCAGAGGAGGAACAAAGAGCTGGGGACTGGAAGTCCTAGCAGAGCGATTCGGGAAGAGACAGAAATAAAGGGCATCCAAACTGAAAAGAAAGAAGTCCAATATCTCTGTTCACGGGTGACGTGATCTTATATTTAGAAAAACCTAAAAATTCCACCAAAGAGCTGTTAGAACTTATCAACGAATTCAGTAAAATGGCAGGATACAAAACCAACATACAAAAATCAGTAGCATTTATATATGCCAACAGTCAACAATCTGATAACCAAGAACCAATCCCATTCACAAAAGCTACCAAAAATACAAAATGCGTAGGAATAAATGGAACCAAAAAAGTGAAAAATCTCTGGAAGAAAAACTGTAAAACACTAATGAAAGAAATCAAAGAGGATGCAAAAAAATGGAAAGGTATTCCACGTGCACAGACTGGAAGAATTAATATTGTTAAAATGTCAATACCAGGTAAAGTGATCTACAGATTCAATGCAATCCCTATTAAAATACCAATGCCATTCTTCGCAGAAATAGAAAAAACAATTATAAACTTAGTACGGAAACACAAAGACCCCAAATAGCTAAAGCAAACCTGAGCAAAAAGAACAAAGCTGGAAGCATCACACTACCTGACTTCGAAGTACATACAAATCCATCATTAACAAAAACAGTATGGTGCTGGCATAAAAATAGACATATAGACCAACAGAACAGAACAGAGAACCCAGAAATAAATCTACACGTGTACAGACAATTCATTTTTCACAAAGTCACCAAGAACGCATTAATACATTAGAGAAAGGATAGTCTCTTCAATAAATGGGGCTGGGGAAACTGTGCATCCGCACGCAGAAGAATGACACTAGACCCCCATCTCCCGCCATATGCAAAAATCAAATTTAAATGGATTAAAGACTTAAATCTAAGCCCTAAAACCATTATATGGAATGGTTTCAAATATGAAACTATTATATGAAAACATTGGGGGAACACTTCAGGACATTAGTGGGAGCAAAAATTTTTAGGGTAAGACCTCAAAAGCACAGGCTTAGCTGGGTGTGGTGGTACACACCTGTTGTCCCCGCTACTCAGGAGGCTGAGCAGGGAGGATCCCTTGAGCCCAGGAGTTTGAGGCTGCAGTGAGCTATGATTGCACCACTGCACTCCAGCCTTGGTGACAGAGCAAGACCCCATCTCTAAAAAAAATAAAAAATTAAAAATGAATAAGTTATTTTTTTAAAAAGCACAGGCAACAAAAGCAAAAGTAGACATATGGGATCATATCAAGCTAAAAAGCTTCTGCACAGCAAAGGAAATAATCAACAAAGTGAAGGGACAACCTACAGAATGGGAGAAAATATTTGCAAACTATCTATCCATCAATGGATTAATAACCAGAATATATAAGGAACCCAAATAACTCAATAGCAAAAAAAAAAAGAAAGAATAATCCCATTAGTAAATGGACATCAGATCTGAATAGACATTTCTCAAAAGAAGACATACAGATGGCCAACAGGGATATTAAAAAAGTTCAATATCACTAATCATCAGGGAAATGCAAATCAAAACCAGAATAGGATATCATCTCACCCCAATTAAAATGGCTTTTATCGAAAAGACAAAAAATAACAGATGCCGGTGAAAATGCAGAGAAAGGGGGACTCTTACACTACCGAGTTGGAATGTTAAATTTAGTACAGTCATTATGGAAAACGGTATGGAGGTTCCTCAAAAAAACTAAAAATGGAGCTACCATATGATCTAGCAATCCCACTGCTGGGTACACACACGAAAGAAAGGAAATAAATCCATCCAAGAGATATCTGCACGTTCATGTTTATTGCAGCACTATGCACGATAGCCAAGATACAGAATCAATCTAATAAGTCCATCAGCAAATGAGTGGATAAAGAAAATGTGGTACATACACACAGCGGGGTATTATTCAGCCATAAAAATGAGTGGAATCCTATTATTTGCAGCAAAAATCAATGGAACTGAGGTCATTATGTTAAGTAAAATAAGCCGGGCAGAGAAAAACAAATATCACATGCTCTCCCTCATAGTGGGAGCTAAAAACATGGATCTCATGGAGGCAGAAGGTAGATGGATGGGTTGTCAGAGGCTGAGAGGTAGGAAGGAGGTGGGGTTGAAGTTGGTTGATGGAAACAAAAACACAGAAGGAAGAAGATCTAGCATTCGATAGCACAGTAGGGTGACCATAGTTAACAAAAATTTTTGTATATTTCAAAATAGCCAGAAGAGAAGAATTCTAATGCTCCTAACATGAAGAAAAGATAAATGTTTGAGGTGATAGATAACTCGATTACTCAGTTACCCTGATTTGATCATTACGCATTGTATGCACATATCAAAATGTTACATGTACCCCAAAAATATGTACAACTAATATATATCAATTAAAAAATTCCTTTAGTTTTTTTAAAAAAAACTTTTACAGTGTTGGGGACCAAGGTCTGGGTATCCAGGGTCATAAGCACAGGCCAAAGAATGAGGCCCGCCTACTTCACAGGATTGCTATGAGGATTAGGTGAACTCAGGACTCGGTAGCTATTTTTAAAGTGTGCCTTTGCCTGGGCTGACTTTGGGGCTGTCTATATATCTGTGTGTGTATCTATATCTGTCTACACCTGTCTCTGTACCTGTGTCTACACGCATATATCTGGGCTGTCTTTGATGCTATCTATATATCTGTATCTGAGTCTGTATCTGTCTACACCTGTCTCTGTATCTGTACCTGTGTCTACACCCTTATATCCACAGCTACTTCTATTTCTACAGCTATGCCGTGATGTCCCTGTAGCTTTTCCTTCTATCTGAGCTCAGTGCCTGAGCAGAGGTGGTTCCAGGCAACAGCTGGAGATGGCTTGGGGTTAGACACATTAACAGGACGGCAGGGCCAGCCCTGCCTGGATAATGTGGACACTTCATCACAGCTCACAGATGCCCAAGGCCCGATTAACTTGGCAGACGCAGGAGGGCTCTGGACAGGCTTGCAAATTAAATCCTGCTACCGACTGCAGGGAACTAAGGGTGCTTCCCCACCCTCAGGACTCCGTGCTGGGGAGGGGCCCACATGGCGCTTGTGCTTAGCTGCCACCTGCTTAGGGCACCAGGGCTTCAGGGCAAGTGCTGTCATCATAGAAGTCAAACCACCAGCTGATCCCAAGCCTTGGGCAACTTCAACAGCGGCTCTGGGTCTTTCTAAAGGAGGTCCTGAAACTGAGGCCTGGAGCCCACTCATATCTTGAAGGAACATGAATCACATCTCAGGCGGCAGCGAGGTGGAGTGGGGAGATACTGCATTTGGCGTCAGGCAACCCGGTTTGAATCCTGGGCCTGCCACTTACTAGCTGTGTGATCCTGGTCAACCTGCTCAACCTCTCTGAGCCTTGGTTCCTCGTCTGTACAGGGGGTGGCAAGGACATCTCAGCTGAGATGGTGCCTGCGAAGCACCTGCTCACCAGAAGCCCATTGTCTCGCTTATTTCAACTCGCCAAGACCACCGGAGCTGCCAGCAGACACGCCAGGTCCCCAGCACGGGACATGCATCTCTCTGCTGTTCAGTCCGCCAGAGCTGGTGAGAGGTCAGAGTCGGCTCCCCGCAGCCCCGGAAAGTCCTCAGTGGGGAGCAAGTTTGCTGGAGTTCAGGTCTGGAGGTGGGTGAGATGTCCTTGTGTCCACCGACGTCACCTCCAGGATCAGGCTGTGACCCATGCTTGGGAATCGATCCTGTCCCAAGGCTGTCGCTCGCAGGAGGCCTGTCTGACCTGCTGTCACTCCAGCTCAGACTCCAGGCCCTCGCCTGTGCCCTTGTCCTTCCTCACTCCTGTATCTCAGTCCCAAGAGCTGTCCCCGGCATTACCACAGTCTGCCCAAGTATTCCTGCCTTGGGCCATCCCCTGGGAGCCAGCGTCCTCCAAACTCAGATTCCAGTCCTCAACCGGAAGCTGGACTCCCCCTCTTTCGGCTCCGCCTGCTGCCCTATGCACCTGACCCCGTGCTGTGCCGAGTGCCTGCTGTCTGGGACCTCCTCCTTCTCCTCCTCCTCCTCCTCCTCCTCCTCTTCCTCCTCCTCTCCTCCTCCTCCTCCTCCTCTTCTGACAGCTGCCTCTGCTGCTGCTTGCTGCCAGGATCTCTCCTGTCACCTGTGCTGGGGCCAGCCTCTGCTGTCTGCCTTCTCCAGGCCAGACCAAGTCCAGGCTAGGACACTCATGTCATGAGCAGCCGGGTCATCACCCTAGAACAAAAGGCTGCAGGAAGTGGCCCTGACAGACACAGGCTTCTGCTAATCCCTGTCGCAATGTCTCCAGGGTGGGAACAGAGGTGACATTTTATTTCTTAGAGGTTCTAACTTTTTGACAAGAGACCCCAAAGACACAACGCCACCAGGAGTGCCAGGGAGCGCTCTGGCATGGGACAGCCGCCCACACACCTCTCCAGAGCTCGGCCACTGCTCAGGGCCACCAGGAGACAGGGAAACACCTTGGCACGATAAGGGCAGATTCCTACTAAACCCGACTACCTGCGCTCACCCATTCTCCCGAACCCCACTGAAGTCAAAGCAAATGCATTTTTGGACAGTATCAGCCCGATGACTAGCAGAATACGAGGAGACAATTATAGACAAGCGACTTCGACAGTCTGGAAGACAGAGAGCAGATGGAGGAGGAACATTGACAGAGGGAGACAGAAGCTACAGTGCCTGCAAAGGAGCTTCCGGATGAGCAGGAAACTGACTTGCTCCGCGGAAAGTCTGAGACGCTTTCTGGGGACTTGGCGGCACCAGGTACAGGGGACAGTTAAGGTCAAGTGTGCGGCTGAGAAGAGGGGCTGGTGTGGAAGTCTGTACACTGAGTGAGACCCCCAGTTCTGCCCTTCACCCCACACAGCCGGGTAGCTCGAATCCCTCCTTCCCCTGCCCCGGGCAAGAGCCCAAGGCTTGCTCTCAGGTGACGGGGTGATGCGGGTGAGACAGCTCTGAACTTGGGGACACGGGGCAAAGTGGGGCTGGGGAGGAGGAGGTGAGGTTCAGGACCGTAGTCTAAGCACTTCACAATGACGTCTAAGTCCCATGGCCCCCTCCCGTGGCAAACACCCTGTCCCGAGGCAAGAGGTTAAAGCCTCTTCTCTTCAGTAGCTGAACGTCCCAGAGAAAAAGATCTCTGCATCCGACATCTGGCAATTTCCAGAGTCAAAGCCCCCCGAGCCCACGTGTTCCACGCGAGCATGCAGAGCCGCCAGTCAGCGTCCAGGGCCTCTCTGAAGCGTGGACGGACAGCCGCGATCACAGGGACGTGAGGAAGGACTCCAGCAGGAAAAAGAGATCAAAACAAAGACAGGGTGGGGCTGGGCTTCAGAGGATTTCAGAGACAGCGCGAGGGCCGGAGGACAATTTCCATAACGGTCCTCGGGGAAGTAAGAGACTTTGCCCTTCACAGGACAGGAGATAACCAGAGAAGAAGACATTTAAAAAAATCGACGCTCAACAAGTAAACATTCAATAATAGGGAAATCGGCCAGAAAAGAGAACTGGAAGACAAAGAGACGAGACAAGAAAATGGAAGCATCAAAGAGACAGTAGAGAAGACAGGTGGGAGGTGTACGAGTCAGGGGTCTCCAGAGAGACAGAACCAACAGGACAGACAGAGACATGCGAGGAGATTTATCAGGGGAATTGGCTCGTGCAATTATGGTGGCCAAGAAGTCCCGCGACAGGCCATGTGCAAGCTGGAGCCCCTAGGAGGCTCGTTGTGTGGCTCCGTCCATGTCCCAGGGCCTCAGAACCAGGGAAGCTCATGGTGTAGCCGAAGACCCGAGAACCCAGGGACAGGGGTGGGGACGGGGGTTGCTGGTGTAAGTCCTGGAGTCCAAAGGCCAGGGAGCCTGGAGCTGTTGTCCGAGGACAGGAGAGGAAAAGTGTGTCCCAGTTCCGACAGATAGCTCGACATAGTCACCATCTCCCTGTTTTTGTTCCCTCCGGGCCCCCAAGCCCATTGGGTGGTGCCTGCCCACACGGAGGGCAGACATTTCCCGCCCGGTCTCTCAGACTCACGGGCTAATCTCCTCTGGACACCCCCTCACAGCCACATGCAAAAATAATGCTTTAGCAGGTTTCTAGGTGCTCCTTAGTCCAGTCAAGCTGACACCTAAAATTAACCATCACAGGAGGAAATAATTTTCTAAAAAATATAAAATGTTCCCAGAAGAGAAGGGCATGAATTTCCACATGGCGAGTACCACTTGAAGATCCACCATTACAAATGAAAAAAACACCAGTTTTGAAATTTCAGAACACCAAGGATGAAGGGAAGATCCAAAAAACTTCTAAAAGGCTGAAACAGGGCACCATAAGAGAACCAGGAATCAAAATGGCATCGACTTCTCGGTGTCGACACTACAAGCCGAGACTGGGGAACACAGCCTTCAACATTCTTGGGGGGTGGGGGCCACGTGTTTCAACCTGGGCTTCTATACTTAGCTACCATCAGTAAGTGTGAGGGTAGAATAAAGACATCTTTCAGATATGTAGTGACTTGAACAAATTGACTTCCCATGCACCTTGTCTTAAGAAACTGCTGCAGGATGTGCTCCACCAAAACAAGGCTGTAAACCAAGAAAGAAGCTATGCGGCTCAGGAAGCAGGACAGGATTCAGCAGAGCAGTGAACGCAAGTCCCCAAATGACAGCTGTGCACGGGCCCAGAATGCAAGCTGGACAGTTTGGGGCAGGAGGGAGACTGCCAGGGAAAATGGGATCAGTACATTAAGATACAGGTCTCCCGGCCGGGCGTGGTGGCTCACGCCTGTAATCCTAGCACTTGGGAGGCCGAGGCAGGCGGATCGCGGATCGTTTGAGCTCAGGAGTTCGAGACCAGCCTGAGCAAGAGCAAGACCCCGTCTCTGCTAAAAATAGAAAGAAATTAGCTGGCCAACTAAAAATATATAGAAAAAATTAGCCGGGCATGGTGGCACATGCCTGTAGTCCCAGCTACTCGGGAGGCTAAGGCAGGAGGATCGCTTGAGCCCAGGAGTTTGAGGTTGCTGTGAGCTAGGCTGACGCCACAGCACTCACTCTAGCCCGGGCAACAGAGTGAGACTCTGTCTCAAAAAAAAAAAGAAAAAAAGATACAGATCTCCCTATACAGAAATAAGATCATCATGCATTTATACCAGAGATGCAGGGGCAACTGGGGAAAAAATAAGGCAAGGTACACAGAACACTGAGTAAATTTTTAAATGAGGCAATTATTAATCCCAGGATAAACAAAGGAAGAAAGGAAATATAATCACTGCATGTGACTCTCTGTGTCATAAATAATATTTGCACTGCTATAATAATTAAATGCTGACTACTGATTACCTAAAAATATTAGAGTTGCTATCCTGGGAGGGTACAAGGAGGCAAGGGGATGGATGGAAAGAGAACAAATACTTGTCAACCATAATGGGACATCAATAGATACTTTCTAAGCTTGATAAATCAAGAAAAGCAATATAAATACATTATTCAGGAATATAGAGGTAAATACCTATAGGAGTGAAGGGAAATTTCCCCTTTCCCCTGAAAATTTGCTGAAAGATCAACTCACAATTAAAGCAGATTAATAGAAGAGAGAAAGAGGTTTATTTCCCATGTGCCTGGGGAGAATCAGAGTGATGACTCAGTATCCCAATGAAGTTCAGATATTTTTATGCCTGTCTTTTTGGAGCAGAGAGGGAGATGAATATAGGTAATTCTGCTTAGGGGCAATAAATGGTTGCTAGGGAGGATAAATGGAAAAACAGATAGACTTGTAAATGATTCACTTTGCAAATTTAATTAACCTGAGAGACAGGTATTATATTTTAAATGATTTGGGCCGGATCCGGTTGCACCCTTGATCTTTCTCCTGC
>JAQIFY010006206.1:0-10483 GCA_028533085.1 Varecia variegata
GGGAGGCCTGCCTCGGTGTCCCATTGGCCCTGGGAGTGAGGAGGTGGCTGTCTCTGGGGAGGCCGGCCTGACCCTCCTGTGTGACCCAGAGGCTGCCGGCCTTTCCCTGGGTGCTCCTTCCTCCCTGCCCCCAGGCCGCCTCCCTGCTCTCCTCCTCCCTGCCCAGCCTGCTCTCAGGGCTGCCCCTGCAGGGTGGGGCGAGCACAGGCTCCTGGTGAGGCCCAGCTCAGCCTGGGGAGGTGCCAGGGGCAGAGTCCTGCCAGCCCGGAGGACTGGGAGGTGGTGCCCTGGCCGGTGCCCTATCTCTGAGGGCTGCTTCCTGCTCCTTTCCAGATGAGCTTCCCTATCTCACGTGCCCGCTGCACACAGGCTCAAACTCACGCCTGGGACTCCCCATCCTGATCCAAGGGAAGCCATTGCCTCCTGGGTGCATAAAAGCATCCCAGGAGGCTCTACCCAAACGGCATATAATTGATGACACCAGGGCTGGTGTCCAGGCATCCCTCATCTCTCCCCTAGCCCCAACCATAGACCTGGAGAGAAAGGGAAGAAGATTCCATTTCTGTGTGTGCGTGTGTGTCCAGTTCCAGTAAATCTCTGAACTCCGTTTCTGTCAAAATCCCAGAATGTCATTGTGGCCAAGCATGGACACAGGCACCAGAGAGGTAGAAATGACAGCAGCAGGCAGCACGGTGCAGACCCACCCGAAGTCTGCCTGAAGACAGGGCCGGCTTCCTGGGTGTGTGACCTGTGCAGTGCCAGGCTCAGAAGGGCTCCACACGTGGTTGAATGCTCTGCTGTCGCGGTTGCGAAATTCTTACTAATTTTGAGCAAGGCCACCTGCGTTTACATTTGCCACTGGGCCGTGCCAATTATGCAGCCCGCTCTGGGTCAGGGTCGAGGTCTGGCAGCCATGGGAGCCTCTACTGGGGGCAAAGGGAAGGGGTGGGGGAGGCAGGATCCTTACACTACTATCCGCATCCTGCATCCTCTTCGTCTGGGGCTCTGTGCTCCCCCGCTGTGAACGTTACCACAGAGCTCCAGAAAGCCCTGGACTCTGTGCCTGCCCGCCACTGAGTCCTTCACAGGAGGCCAACCTGTCTCTGCCCTCACCGTCTTGCACCCAGAGGATCTACAGCCCTACCCCGGGCTCCCCCAGGTAGCACCCGGCCCTCGGACACCCCAGGACCTAGGCCTGGCCCTGGCCTCCCTGGGAGAGCCCTGCTTCCAAAGGAGAAGAGCAGGAAAGTCCCCAAACAGGCCTCCGGTCTGTCACAGGCAAGGGACCCTCTCGGTGCACACAAAGCCTCGTCTTCATTCAGTCCGGCTCTCCCAGCAATCAAGGCTCCTCCTTCTGCCCGCTGGAGCAGGGAGAGCATCGCTGCCAGGCCCACCTCGCTGTCCTGAAGACTCTGCCCCTAGGGCGAGGTTCTGAATTGTGTGAATGATGAGCCAAGGGTTCCAGGACATCCTCTCCAAGATGGGGCTGCAGGAGGCGGGTCCTGGTGTCTGTTGACCCTGTCCCTCGGCGGGAGGGACAGTGGCACCAAGCCAGTCCTCCACTCCATCCCTCCTGCCGCCCTGCTCTTGGCATGGAACGGGGGCTGCCCGGCAAGGCTTGCAGGAAGTCACACCCCGTGTTGCCGGGGGCCTCCTCAAACTCATGGTCCCCACACTGAGCGGGAACCCCCACACCTGCCAGCATCCCGCCTGCACCTGGGGACCCTTACAGCAGAGTCGGGCCCACCTATGGCCGAAAGCCCGAGGAAGTTTCCTTGCTACGAGCCCAGCCACGGGCCACGGACGGCACCACGTGCGCAGAAAAAGGAGGGAACAGCCCAGTTAATTCTGCAACTTTAATGGAACACTGATACCAAAACATGACGGCACAAGAAAAAGCACACGACGAAAGCCGGAAGAGCAAAGAAAGCTTCATCTTGCATGCCACCTGGAACTCATAGAAGCTGCCTGGGGCGCTGTGTCCACAAGGACTCTGAGGAGGCCCCCCGGCTGGGCGAGGAAGACTGCTGCAGCTCTTCAGCGGTGTCTGGAAGCACAAGCAATAAAAGTGGGAACATCTGAGGGAAACACGCGCTCACCAGGGAGGGAGAGAAATCAGAAAACAAGCGTCCTTCCACACGCTCACCACTGCTCGCGCCCCATGCAGCCCCCGAGGCCTCCCTCCGAGGTGTCAGGGACCCCGCACCGCGCTGCTCCCGCAGCGGCCCTTGCCTTTCTCTTCCGCGACTCCTACTGGATCCAGGAGAAGAAGCTGGCGCCAATCCTGGCGGCATTTCGGGTCCGGATGGTGGAGCTGGTGCTGGGGCCATCTAGGACGCTGGTGCTGGCCCCACCGTTGGTGCCACTGCTGACACCAGCTCTCCAAGTGGCCCTCCTGTTGGCACGGTTGCTATTCAGAATGTACTGATGGTATCTGGCCCAGAAAGCAAAGGGGATCCTGGCCCAGGCGTCGCCAAAATCTCCGTCCTCATCCCAGGTCAGGAGCTCGGCCTGGATGTCGTCCCAGCTCCACCGTCCAACCAGAGCTTCCTCCCCGATATTCATCTGGGCCCTCATCTGGGCCCTGGCATGTTCCTCAGCCATGTCCACATCCATAGTCTTGAAAGCGTCATCCACGGCCTCCAGGAAATGAGCCTTCCATTCCCGGGGGTCTCGGTTCTGATTCTGAGGTGGAAACAGCAACCCCGACCATGTGGGGAGCTGCCCCAGCCCCACCGAGCGCGGGCCGCCCACCTCACACCCTCCCCCCCTGCGCTCGGCAGGAATCGGGCTCCCGCTATTCTGGGCCACACCTGCGATGTCGCCCCATCCCTCAGGCCGACCACGCCTGTGACCCGCTGCAAGGCGCTCAGGGACTCTCTGAGCCTCGGCACCCCCACTGGAAATACAGGATAACAAGCAAGCCGCGACCAAGAGACAAGCAGGGTGTGGAAGGGCCCCCGCGCCAGCACGGGGCCCCGGACAGACCTGGGCGATGAACCTCAGGACCCGCATCTTGCTGGTCTCGTGGCGGGCTCGCAGGCCCCACAGGAACTCGTACTCGGGGGGGTTGCTGTTGGGGATCTTCTTGTATTCCAGGTACCTTAGCGCGGGAGGGAAGAAGCTTTGCGTCTAGCCTGCCGGACCTGATGTTGAACTGACGGGTTCCTCGGGGCCCCTTCTCGGCCCCTGCGACAGGCCTGCCCCGCGCCTCCAGCCCCCCACGCGCTCAGTCTCACTCCCTGCGCTTCTGCCTGCGACAGGCAGGCCCCCAAAGGCTCATTCATGCCACTGCTCCTGCCTGGAAGCCGTGCGGGAGGGCAGAGGGCACAGGTGTAGGGCACTGTTCACAGGAAGGCCAACAAGTGTTCTGTGCCCCTCGTCACAACGACCCCAAGTTGCTGTTGGGTGCCTTGGGAACAGAGGAGCCTTTCTTCAGGCCCCCTGCTCTGAGCACACCCGCCGAGAGGGTTTCTCCCACGGCCTGGCCCAGCCCGGGAAAGAGCCGCCAAGGAAACCCACGGGCAGGGAAGAAACACTCAGCCGCGAGCGGCGCGTGCTCCCTGCCCACGCCTGATGCTCAGTCACCGCAAGCTCCCGTCCCCAAGACGGCCCCGGCGCCCGCTCCCCACAGGCGCGCACCTGCCCACGCCGGAGGCGCCCATCCCTCCAGTTTAAGATTTCGGACACGGAAAGGCCTTGTGGGCCACACTCGCACGCGAGGAAGCGCGCTTCCTCCATACTCACTTCTGCTTCACAAATTCTTCCGTGATGAGCTTCCTCAGGTCGCCAAGGAACGGGTGCCTCACCCTGCAGGCAAGGACGGGAATCCATGAGCAGAGATGGCGGCAGTGCCCGACCCCTGGATGAGGGCAGGGGCACTCCCTGGCACGATTAGGAGCTTCCCAGCTCACAGGGCATCGCCACAGAGGCCTGGGCATGCAGCGCAGGCCAAATGACTGCTCTTCAGGGACGCCCCAGTAGGGTGTGACGCAGTCCCTAACTCCGACCGTCTCTCTTACCTCTCATCTGGAGACACAGAGCAGAGAGGCGGCTCAGAGTTTGGCACCGTCCCCCCATCCATCCTGACAAGACCCTTTGCCCTCCACCTAGTCTGGGGAGCCTCGCTGCCCTGCACCAGACCACCAGGCTGTCACCATCCCGGGACCCTTTTGCCAGAGGACAACACCGAGGGGGGGATCAGGGAGAGCCCAGTCTCACCCGGGGCGCAGTCCCATCTTGCGTAGCGCCTCCCACAGGACCGCTGCAAGGGGAGAGGAGGTAAGAGAGATTGGCACCGCAGGAAGGGACTCTGGGCAAGGCCCCGGCTGCAGGTCCAGCCACTCACCCTCGCTGGCACGGTTGCCCTTCATGAAGATGACGCCCAGAATCACCAAGAGGAGACTCAGCCTGGGAGTGTCCTTGGTCCTAAAGGTGCAGAAAGCGGGATCCTGTCCAGCGCCACTTGGCTGAGACGGGACAGCTGGCTCACTCTCCTAGCCTCTCCCACACCCCCCAGCGCCAGGGCAATTCCTCCCAGCGAGGGGCGCAGCTCACGCCCTGCTCCCAGCAGGTTCACACCTCTGCCTGAGACCTAATCACCTCCTCCCCTAAGACATGGAGCCTAGTCCTTCCCTGCCTGCCAGGGCTCCGCACAGGACAGGGTGAGGCAGGGAGCAGACGCCTGGCAGACACAGGACAAAGGGCAGGCCCCTTTCCTCGGAAGCCCTGGGAGGAAACCCTGACAGCAGCCTGGGGGGACCCTGCTGGCAGCAAGGCCTCAGCCCAGGCTACTGTCCCTTTCATGCCCTAGTCCTAGTCCCCACCGTGGGGGAGCCGTGCTCGGCGCTCAAGCTCCGTGTTCCCGCTTCTCTGAGGGGCTGTGGGCCGGGAATGGGCACCACCCAGGAAGGCCACAGCCCTCCTTCCCTTTCTTACTTTCCAAGGAGGCGAGCTGAGGAATCCCGTGTGCAGATCAGAATATACAGGTGTTCTTCCTTGTCGATTTCCTTCAGGTGGATCCCAAACTTCTGCACGGGGGAGACAATGGTGGGGAGGGGGGAGGTCAAACCCCATGCTGGGCACCTGGCAGGCAGGCAGTCACTTCCCGGTTAGAACCTCCTCGGCGGGGAATCCAAACTCATGGGCCAGGGCGGAAGGGGAGAGGACCCGGGGGACCTGCCCTGTGAGAGCCTTGGCACTGGCAGAACCAGTGAGACCCACCTCAGGAGACAAGGAAAGGCTCGGGGAGCACGAGAGGGGACAGGGAGGGCAGGAGGCGTGGGGCAGAGCAGCCAGTGCAGGGGAAGCGCCCAGGCGGAGAGAGAGGCAGGGAAGGCTCCTGAACCGGCGGTACCCACACTGCCCCGAGGGGCTGCAGGCCCCCCGCCCCCCAGTCTTATTCCACAGAGCTGCTCCCACCCGCACCCACCTTTTCCAGAGTGTATGTTGCTCGTTCAATGATCTCGGGGAAATGTTCGTCGTATTCTCGGATGACGTCCTTCAGCATGTCTGCGGGAGGGGGCAGTTGGAGTGAGCACCTGGGCTGAGCAGGGGCCAGAGCTGCGGCCCCTTGGTCAGCCCTGCGGGGGGCGGGGGGGGGAGCACAGCCAGGACCCCGTTCTGTGGCACTGGAGGGACCAGCTGCAGCCTGCTGGGTGGGGGCACAGCCGCAGAGTAGGGGCTGGCGAGGGGGCACGGGCTGCCTACCTGAGCGCTTGATGGGAATCTTCTTGTAGTCCTTAATCATCAGGTATTTCACCAACTTATTTGCCTGCAGAAGGAGGGACACACGGGGAGACCGAGGCATGGGTGACTGCAGAGAAGCGGCCCACGAGGGAGGAGAGGAGGGAGATGGGGACGGGCAGACTTCTTACCCTCTCTTGCAGAAGGGTCACGTTGCGGGGGGGCAAGCACAGTACGTGCCTTGAGGGTATCTGGGACCTCGGGGCCATCGGGGTCCGAGGGGCCGACTGAGCCCGCGCCGTCACCGAGGGCTGCGATGCTCTCCAGGTCTGTGGGACCGTAGGAGGCTCTCTGTCCTCCTCGCTGCTCTCATACTCGTCATCCAGGTGCTTGGACTGTGGAATTAGAGCGGAGAGCCGGGGCTACCAGGCTCGCCATGCCAACGCGCCCGGCACACACCTTCCCCGTAGCAGGTACGTGGCAAACGAGCAGGACGGGCAGCGGCTGGCACGTGCCGCGTGCGTACTGAGGGCCGGGCACCGAGCCGGCCTCTTCTCCCACCAGTCCCGAGGGTAGGAACTCCGTGACGTGAAAACATGCTCAGCAAACTTGCGTTCAAGAAACACGGCCCGGCGGGAGGGGAGGCGAGGGGAGGGCAGGGGAGAAGAGGGAAAGGAGGGGAGCATGGGGGTGTGGAGGCGGCAGGGAGATCTCACCTTCTTTGTCCTCTTGCCTCCCATCCTGGTCCAGGGCTCGGCACTGTGCTGAGCAGTGGCAGCCGCACCCTGGGGCTCAGGGATGCTTGTGGCCACCTTGGCCTTGGCAGCAGCTGCTGCCACCACATTCTGAGGCTCCACCCACCGAGTCTTGGCCAGAGCCTTCCCAGACTTGGTCGCCTTGGGCCGGGTGGCTGCCGCCTCCCTGGCAGGTGCGGCCTGGGCCACACCGGACGAGGCAGCACTGGGGCCCTCCGTGGCAGCCTCTTGGGCCGGGGCAGGTCTCTTGGGGCGTGGGAAGGCCATGCCGCTGACACCTGCCGGCTGAGTGAAATCAAAGACATCGTTCTGGCCCAGAAATGCTGCCTTGGGCCGGGTGGCATCCACCTCACTGGCACGTGGGGCCTCAGAGAAAACACAGGCCGTACTAGGGCCCTCGGCAGCAGCCTCCTGGGCCGCAGAGGCTGTCTGGGGCTGCGTGGAGGTTGCCGGAGCCCCAGGGACAGCCACCTCACTGGTGACAAACATCTGGGAGATCTGCGGAGAAGCCAGGGGTGTCTCAGCGGTGGCCCCCTGAGCCTCGGTGCAGGTCGTGGGCTGCACGTTGTCTCCCGAGGCCCGAGGTGTGGCCACCCGGTGGTCAGCGAACATCTGGTTCAAGGAGGCCCGGGCGGCGGCGGCGGCGGCCCGGGCGGCCGCCCGATTGGCACGGTTGGAGGCGGCAGAGCGGGCTACGTTGGCGGCACGGGCGGCCGTCTCGTTGGCAAGTGTTTCCGGATCCAGCTGCAAGGCCTCCACCAGGGTCTGGGCCAGCACAGGGTTTTCCAGTTCCCAGGGCTCATTCTGCAAGGCCAGAGAGAAGGGCAGGGAAGGCAGACCACTCTACACACTGGCGTCATGCTGCCCTGGGCCGGCCCCCCTGCCCCCCCCCCCACCCCCCGCCAGGCAGCCAGCCAGCCCTGACCACCCCAAGACCTTCCAAAACCCCCTTCCTCCAACCAGCAGGAGAGGGAAGGTTTGGGGGAGCCGGGCAGTCCTCCCCCACTCCACCCTCCCCTTCATCCAACCCCCTTCCCCCTTCACAGGGGAAAAGGCCCAGGCCAGCAGGTGGCCGAGAAGGGGCCTCACCGCTAAGATGCGAAGGCCTGGACCCAAGCTGCCGAAGGCTCTGAGGATGTGCATGTCAAAGCTGGTGAAGGTGCCATAGCCGCCAAAAGCACCAAATTCTTCATAGTCGTTGCCTTCCGCCATCCCTCCCTCCCTGACCTCGTGGCTCCCCTCATCCATGTCTTCCACGCTGCGGTTTTCCGATTCCACGCTGTAGCTTCCCTCAGCCATGCTGCGGGTCCCAGAGAGAGAGACAGCTCAGCCTGAGAGGGAGGGGCGGGATGCGGTGGGAGCTGGGATCTCTAGGGAGGTCAGGGGCGACGATCATCAGGTTACTAGGCAGTAGGCAGTACAAGGGGGTGGCAGTGTCTGATGGGGGACGATCGGTCAGGGACAGAGCCCTAGGAAAGGGACAGCCCTCGCACCGAATAGGGAGTTTAGGATGGGCAGGCTCCCCGTCCCAGCGGCCGCGTTTGGCTAGCGGGTGTCCTGGAGGGCTGGGGTCCCAAGAGTCCCAAAGGGGATGCAGTGAGAGAGGCGGAAACAAAGGGCTTGAATTTAAGGGCCGGAGCAGGGCACCAGGATGCGAGGGGAGCACGTGGGAGGGCTCAGAAAACAGGGACAGCGGCAACCTCTGGGAAACTGAATCCCAGGGACCTTTTGGCCAGGTCCGGGAGGGGGGCATCCAGCTGATCCCGGTCTAGGTGGGGCTCACGCTGGAGCGCCAGGGGTGGATGGAGTCGGGGCCTCGGACCGAGGTGAGGCTCCCGTTGGAGCGCCGCAGCTCTCACATCCCAGGACTGGCACTCCAGGAAGGGGCCAGCGGTCACTCGGCTGGAGTAATCTAGGAGTGGTGGGGTGGGGGTGGGGCCTCCGCGCCGAGGAAGCGCAGCTCGGGCACAGCACACGGGGCTGCTACAGGCGTTCGGGTCATGGGTTCCGCTGTTGTAAAAAGGGCTCGGATCCCAGCGCCTGCGACTCACGGTGATGGGAGCGGGCGGGGGCTCCCGTCTAGACCTGGGGTCGAGTGGGGTTCCGGTTCTGAGTGCCTGGGCTTTGTTCGGATCCGGAGGGGGGAGGAGGGCGCAGCGCGTCGGGGTCCACTCACCCTCTCCGGGTCCTGGCCGGGGCTGGATCCTTACCTTCCCTGGGGCTCCAATGGCGTCCGTGCTCAGCACCGGGAACCCCGCAGCCGCGCCCTCGCCTACTGCTGCCAGCACAGCAGCCCGGACCACCCCGCCCCTTTTCTTCGTGCACCCCCCGCGGCTGGGGAGCCTGCGCATGCGCGGACCCCTCCAGCCCGCCCGCTTGCCCAACAAAAGCCCGTGCCTCCAGGTCCCCAGTGCGCATGCGGTTCCGCGGGTGGGGGGCTCCTTCCCGCCAGATTCCCCTCACCCCTCCTCCTCCGACCTCAGGCGCGCGCACTGGTACCCTGCAGTGCAGCTCCACCCACCCAATCATCCACTCTCAACCCCCCACGTTTGCACAATGCCTCTCTGTCCTTTCCCCCAGACCCCTCCAGGCTGCTTGGAGATACACTCTGCCCCATTTCCCCAGCATAAGTAAGCCCTTAGGTCACAATTAATGCGGTCTGCTAGCTGGGGTCTCTAGCTGCAACAAGTGGGACTCCTCGACCTGCGGGGCCAGGAAATGCAAACGCCAGAGGATGGCAGTTCCCTTTGTGTTCTTCTCCACTAGCCATCTCTGTGGCCCCCAGACACGTGTCCTTCCTTCCTCAGCTACCCATTTCACAGCTCTGTACGTCGCGGCGGCATCTGTGCTGGGGCTTGTCTTCCTCTCACGGCAGCGCTGGGAGGTGGATGTCGGCATCCCCATCTTACACGTCGGGAAGCTGAGGCACAGACACACCGCAGAACTAGACAAGGCCACAGAGCCAGTGGACGGAAAAGGCAAAATTTGAGCCTGGGTCTTCCTCACATCCAAAGCCCATGTCTAGCTAGTGCTGGGCTGGGGACCCTGGCACCAACCCCCTTCCGCCATTTGAGTGACAGACCCTCCACCCCCCCACCCCAACATCTGTCCCAAAAAAGGAAGGTTTGTGTTCTAGGAGGCCTAAGCTCATGCTTTGCATACGGGGGCGGGGGGGGGGGGCGAGGGACACAGGCAGAGGCCCCCCAACCCACCAGTTGCCCACTCTGTGTGGGTCCATCCAGGCGTGGGAATTGTTCCTTGGGGTCCACTCTGTGCTATGACCGTCAGGCTTCTTCATTGTCAGTCACACAATCTCGCTGCCCCTCCCTGAGGCCTTCTTGGTGCCCACTGGAGCAGCCAGGACAATCAGGCACCTGCGTGTGGGAGCCATGGAAGCCCTGGTTCCTTCCTGGGCCTGGGGCAGCTGTGTTCTTGAGGAAAGAAGCTGTCTGTCCCTAGCTGTGTGAGCCCGCTAGGGTCACTGATCTTCTCTGAGCCTGGTTTCTCTCTCTCTCTCTCTCTCTCTCTCTTTCTGTGCCTGGTTTCTTCTCCATATGCAAAGGAGAAAGTGCAGTAAGTGGTTCCTACCCAAGGACACACAGGCTGCTCTGCTTCCAGGATGACTGGAGAAACTGCTTTTGAGGCAGAAAATGCTACAGTCCCATCTCACATTGAACCTGGACTGTTTACAAAATCCACAGTGGATTTTTATATCGGTTTTTATATCAGCCTTGCCAGGACCCCTGTGTGTGAATGGGACCTCAGCTTTTACTCTGCTGTGGCCATATCCATTCTGCTGGCTCTCTGGCTTTCTTCAGCTGTGGTATACCAATCTCCCCTGTCAGCTAGCTGCCTGTGTCTCTTTAGCCCTTCCTTCATAGCACGTCCTGTGTGGGAGGTGACCAGACCCTACAAACGAAAGCCTTGATAACTTGATATCTGCTAATCGCTCCAAAATCTACAACCCCAGTTTGAACGTTTCCCCGCCTACATTCATACATTCATCTCCACTGTTAACAGAAAAAAAGCCAAACTCTGTAAAA
>JAQIFY010006207.1:0-10483 GCA_028533085.1 Varecia variegata
CCCCCCAGGGCTCAGCCTGACCCCCCCCACCCCACCACAGCCCCTCCCTCCACCCTCCACTCACCCCACCCCAGCCGCCAGGACCTCTCCCAGGGGCTTCTGGGGCTCCCACCGTCCTCCAGGCCTTTCTCCCGTGCCCCGCGCCCCGAGGAGCTCCTACTCATCCCCTGCAGCCCAACACAGCAGGCCCCAGGCTCTGCCGCAATCCCGATCTACATGCTCATGACATCTGGGCCCAGACACCCGTCTAAAAGCCACCAGAACTGAGCTCCCGGCGGCCCAGGTGCCCCTCCACCCTCCTGGGGACGGCTGGAAACTCCACCTCAGGCCAGAGGTCACACAGGGGACCATGGCACAGCCAGGTGGGGCCACCTCTCCCTCAACACCTGAGCCAGGTGGAGGGACCACCCCCGTCCACGGAGCAGCACTCGGCAGGCCACACAGCCCAGGCAGGGCCCGACCAGGCAGGACCCCAAGACTCCCAGCTCCCCCCTTCTCCTTGACCGCCCTGCGGGGCTGGGCCCTGCCTCTTCCTACTGTCAGCATGTGTGGGTACAAAGCCCTTGAAGGGCATGGCTCTGCCAGAGCGTCACAGCGGCCCGGCGGGCAGCAGGGAGGGGTGCCAGGGGCTGGCTCCACTCAGAGGAGGCACCGGCCGGGTGATGCTCACAGACTCCAGGACGGCCGGGGCTCCCTCAGGGCAGACGCGGGCTGGGCAGGGACACTCGGCACTGGCAGGCACAACCCCAGGGTCCTACTGAACAGCGTCCCAGGGCTGGGAGGTCTTCCAAGGCCACAGCCCAGGGGTGGCAAAGGCCGCCCCCACCTCCACCCCCCCACCCCCGTGCCATGGTGCCCTGCAGCCACGTCCCCATGGGGCGTGGCCTCACTGCCTCACAACCCAGGAGAGACCACTTGGGGATGGCGGGGGACAAGCCTGGATGCCCTGCCCTTGTCCCCAGGTTACAGACACAGCCGGCAGGGGCGTGGGGGGCACACACCCAGCCCTCTCTGTTACCTTCAGGTGGCCGAAGGTCAGGCCGGCACTGTGGCCGCCGTCTCGCCAGCTCTCGTGGTTCACCCGGTCGAGGATGGAGAGGCCGTCCAGGCGGTGGCCCTGCAGGGCGCCCAGTGCGCCCAGCAGCCTGGTGAGCAGGTAGTCAGTGGAGGTCCTGGAGGCCCACACAGGTGCGGCCAGTCAGCCCGGCTGCTGCTGCCTCCTGAGCCCGGGAGGGCCGGGCCGGGGCAGGGGCAGGGCTGTGCCGGGGCAGGGGCAGGGGCAGGGGCAGGGGCCGGGGCCGGGGCCGGGCCAGGGCAGGGGCTATGCTGCACCGCGTCCTGCCCGCTGGGACCGGCCTGGCCCCACAGGCGTCCAGGAGCTGCTCTCACTGGCTGTCTGGTGAGAGCGCCCAGTTTCCGTGGAGACTCCCAGCCCCAGCTCGTGGAGGGGCCTAGGGAGCCCCTAAGGGAAGGTGCCCCCAGACCTGCCCAGCGTGGAGCAGTAGCACCAGGTCCCAGGACAGGGTGTCGGTGCAGCCCTGCCGAGGTGTCACAGCCCCCATGGCCCACTCGGGGAGCCTGAGCCAGACCCGGGGCAGCCGCTGCATCTCTGCCCCCCACCCCCATGCCGGCAGCTCCGGCCGCTGCACACCGAGGCGCTCACCGCGTGGCCTGCAGGGGGTGCACCGTGGGGCCTCGCCTTCCTGCGCCCCACTCTGCAGTCTCACTCCTGGGCCGGCACCCACCCAGCCCCCATGCAGGGACAGGGCTCGGAAAGGCCCTTTTCCCATTTACTTGCCAAAAATGACGGCTCAGCCCAGGCCCTGCCCTTCCTGGCGGGTGGGCAGCCGTTCGGTGAGCCGGGTCACAGCCCCTGCTCCGTGCCGAGGGGTCAGCCAGGGCAGGGTGGGCTCCCTGATGCCCTGCGACCCCTCCCCCAGGCAGAAAACCACAGAAGGCACGTGCCCAGCCTGACAAACGTCATCGGCATGAGCGCGACTGTGTCACAGGCGTCCCTCAGGCGCACGGGCCGGCGGGCAAGTCACCTGTCCCATCGTCGTGACGACCCTGCCTGCGAGGTGCTGTGTGGGCGGGGTCAGGTCGGGTGGGGCTCAGGCCCTGCCCTCACCCTGGGGTGTCTGGGGGCGCACAGGGTGCCCCGCGTCCCCTTCCTCCCTCTCACAGACACGGACCACAGCTGCTGGGGACAGAGACCAAGGGCCCCCAGGGGGCCGATGGGGCTCCAGGGCCAGCCCAGGTCTGTGGGGAGAATCTGCGGCTAAACACCGTGGGGGCCGTGGGGGCCGTGGGGGGCACTGGAATCCAGGAAGCGCAGCCCAGCGCCAGTCTCATCGGACTCAGCACCCCACCGTGCGGGGACCCCTGCCAGCACTCAGGGACCCTGCGCTACCCGGGACAAGTCCCCTGATCTCCCAGAAGGCAGCGGCTGGGTGACGAGGGCTGCACTGTGGTCTCGGCAAGCCGGACCCCCCCGGCCCTCCCCGCCTGGGAGAGGACAAGCCCCACCCTCCCTCAGCAGCTCTGAGAGCGACTGGACCCCCAGAGACCCCAGGAACCTCAGCGGGACACAGGTGCCCGCAGGGCAGAGGCAGGCGGGGACCCCGCAGACCCTCCTGCTGGGGGTGGGAGCACAGAGCTGGCGGCCGACCCCCTTCCTGCCCACCCCCAGGACCCCACAGACCGGGGTGCGTCTACCTCCAGAGCTGGGTGCTGGCGGGCACCAGGTCCACCCCTTGGCTGATGATCCTTGCCACGCTGCCCTCAGGGAACCCGGGTGTCAGCTGGGCCCCCTCCAGGGCGGGCAGCCTCTGCCTCCTCCTCACCACGGGCACCAGGCTGAAGCGGATGGTTCTCCAGCCGCTGGACACCAGCAAGGTCAGGTGCAGCTGCTCCTCCCTCAGGCTGGCCGCGTTGAGCGAACCTGCAACGGCCACGGTCACGCGGCTCCCTCTTCTGCCCCGACCCGGCCCCTCCCACTGCCCACTCAGCTCCTGACCCCTCGTCACCTCTCACCTGCAGCCCCCTGCGGGCTGCGGCTCCCCGACCAGGACACCTGTGTCCCTCCTGGCCCCCGGCCTGCACGCGCCCCCCCAACAAGGCCGTTCACCCGCACGGCGGTCAGCTTACCACCTGGCGGCCTTGGGGACGAGGTTTCTCTGTGCCCCGCGCCCTGCGGCCCGGTCTTGCCTGCACCTGTCCCGGCCTTGCCGAGGCTACCTGGGGCCCAGGTCCCCTGGGGACGGTGCTCAGCCCACGACTGCCCGGCCTCTCTGCGGGTGGCGGCCCAGGCTGGGGCCAGGAGGGATCCCACCCCAGGGCCAGAGAGGGCCCGGCAGGGCTGCACCTCTGTGACCTAGCCTGCCCGTCCTGCTCCCCGGAAGCCTCCGTGAGGGCCCCCAGATCAACCGTGTGCACCGGGAGTCCCACGTCCGACTCAGGTCTGGGGGACAGGCCACACCAGCCGGGCCCCACGTGCAGGTCTGTGTGGGAGGGGTGGTCGACAGCGGGGTGCACAGGTTAGAGGTCAGGGCAGACGGTCTGCTGGGAGCCGGGCCCAGACGGCACATCGGCCTGTCCCAAAGGGATCCCCCAGCCCCCTTGGAGAAAGGTCTCCATGTGAGTGGGCGTCGGGGCTGCGTCCCCACCATCCCCCAGCCCTGGGGCCCTTCGGGATGCAGCCCAGACCCCTGTGTCGACCCCTCTGCACCCACCGTCACCCGCAGGGCAGCTCTGGGTCACCTCCCGGGACCCCCCCCAGGGCAGTCTGGGCCACCTGGGCCACTCCATTCCAACGTGACCTCGTGCCCCTCAGCGCCAGGGAGGGAGGGACTGGCCCTTTCCACTCAGCGTCCAAGGTGCCCGGGCAAGGCCACCTGGGTGGCTGCATCTCCTTGCCCACCGCTGGCCGCACGCGTTGCCATGGCAGCTAGCCCCGCCTGCCCCGCCCAGCCCCACCACAGCCGGCTGGTCGCACCGGTTCCCAGGGTGGGGGCAGCCTGACCCCTGTCACCCCGGCTCCCTGTTAAGCCAAGTGTCAGGAAACAATGCCCGGAATTTCCGCACGCCCAGCGCAGAGGCCCCCTGGGGAGGCAGGGCCCTGAGGATGGGGGGGCCTGCAGGGCCCTGGGGACGGGGTGGGGAGGGCAGCACAGATGGCACCTGAATGACCACAGGGCCTGGCAGAGCCCCCCGCCCGCCCCCACAGGTGGGTCCGTCACCCAGGTGGGCCTGTGGGTGGCAGGGCTGGGTGGCAATGGCCGTGTCCGGTCAGGCAAGGGGACAGAAACGGTCTTCCCAGCCTCCCGCGGTGATTAGAAGGTTCAGGAGCGACCAGATAAGGTGTCCGCGGGCTGGAGCGCAGGGTGAGGGCTGGCGGGGGGGGGGGCCAGAAGCCGACACCTGGTGACAGGCTCTGGCGGCCAAGAGGTCAGGTTGGTCACTTGCCCTGGACACCAGGCAGGTCTGGGGTCGGGACCCCTCTGGTGCTGGGAGGACGTCCAGGAGCCGAGGACCCTCTGGACAGCCCCTTCCCAGAACACAGGAAGCGCCGGAGGAAAGGTGGGTCCCCCCTGCCGGGGCCAACCTGGATGCACGGCCGGACGTGGGCGCCACGCACGGCAGCCTGAGCGGGTCCCTGCCCCTCAGTCAGGCAAGCGCCCTCCCCAGCGCCGACGTGAGGGTCAGTCGAACACCAGGGAGAGGACTTGAGACAACAAATCCCTGTGAGGACATGCGTGACTCACATGTGACATGCCTGTCCCTCCCACGGGAAGCAGGACATTCTGTTGGGTCCCAGTTCCTGCCAGGACAACCTGAGGTCTCGCCCTGACCCAGGAGGACGGGTGCCATCGCTCAGGCTGCCCCTGACCTTGCAGCCCCAGCATGCAGCCCTGCTGGAGGGGGCCCTGCCCGCCGGGCTCAGATTCGCCCCGGATCGCCACAACGAGACCCCAGAGGGGAGACTGGGCCAGGTGGCCGGTGCAGGTGAGGTGCCCAGCCTCAGAGCCACCTGGGGCCCAAGACGCCAGTTAGCAACTCAGCCATAAATGGACGCAGGCCTGAGCACACGTGCCCACACACATGCACACTGCTGCACTCGCACACGCGTGCACACACACCCCTCCCAGCCAGACGTTGGAAGCAGGAATGGCCGTGAGGACCGTCACACTGGGCTGCGGCTGACAGAACCAGCTGCCCAGCGCCGTGCCAGGACCTCCTCAGGCAGGGGAACCGCAGAACACGCTCTGTCATGAGGCTGCCGGCAGGTTAGACGGTAGCATCCGTGAAGACGCCACTACCACGGTCACCGAGCAAACACCAGAGAACATGACAGGCACAACCTGTCTTTGTGGAGGTGTTTGGGGCAAAGAGGACCTCAGAGTGACGTCTCCCAACTCACGTGCCCCTGACACGCACACTGACAATACATGCTGTGCACACATGCATGGTGATCACACGCGTGTGCACGCACACACTTGCACAGACACCATGCAGTGGGCAGGTCACCCCGCGTGCACAGCCCCACAGCCAGGCAACCGCCGCAGCGCTCACGCGCCAGCACGCAGACAGGTGTGGCCGCCCCGCCCTACCTGGCGCGATGAGCCTGTGGAGCCTGCAGTGCACGATGGCCGCCACCAGCAGGTCCCTGAGGACGTGCAGGACCTTGCTGGGCACTATGTGGCCGCAGCACTCGGCGCTGTCCTCTGCAGAGGCGCTGAAGACGTCGTCGGTGGTCCAGCGCTCCAGGCCGGCCCCCTCCCTGGGGACGCCCAGGCGGCAGCAGGCAGGGCCGTCCCCCGGCCCGGGGGCCCCCAGCTCCTCAATCAGCAGGGCCTCGGCGTCCACCCACAAGGGCACCTCCATGAGCAGCGGGTCGTCGGAGGAGGAGCGCAGGGCGAACTGGAAGGCCTCCAGGTCGCGGGAGTAGTCCACCACAAAGCGGGGGTCCAGGGCGTGCACGCGCTCCAGAACCGTGAGCAGCACGTTCTCCGCGCGCTGGTAGTCCTGGACCCGGGGCGCCTCCCGCGACCGGATGGCCTGCAGGTAGTGGTGCCACAGGGACACCTGCACGGCCGGGGCGGGGCCGGAGGCGGCCAGCATCCCTGCGGCAGCGGCGGCAGGTGAGGGCCGGGCCCTGAGGACCACGCTACGGCCGGCTGTGTGGACAGGCCGGGAGCACAGGCACCTGCCCGGGTGAGGAGCGGGTCCGCAGGTGGGGCCCAGCTCCCCGCAGAGCAGAATTCCAGAGCGAGGGCACGGCCGGCGGTTAAATAGCTGCGTGGGGCCCAGGCCTTTGAAGTGGGTGAGTCAGTCACCGACAATCAGGCCTGTCCCAGGGCAGGCGGCCTGGTTCCCACCCCTTCCCTCCTGTCATCTAGGCCCAAGGCACAGCCCTCACACTCAGGCTCCCGTGTCCCTGCAGACTGGTCCCTGGTCACTCAGGACCTGGCACCTCTGGGCCGTGCTGTCCCTCGGGGGCCTGTGTCCCTATTCCCCCTCCCTCCCTCGTCCCTATAGCCGGGGGCACAGGGTCTCCAAATTGGGCCTCCCCCGCCCCAGCCTGCCCCCCAGGTGGGAGGGGACATGGGGCACCCCTAGCTCAGGTGAGGCAGGTGGGGGGCGCCCAGCCCCGCGGTGTCTCCAGGGCAGCCTGGAGCACGAGGAGCCCCCGACCGGGACTGGGGCTGCCAAACCTTCCCCTCAGACACCTGTGCCCGGCTTAGGGGTGGGGGCCCCAAACCTGCAGGCCAAGGCCCAGGTGTGAACCCTGCCTCTCCCTGCCGGCCGCGTGCCCACAGGGCCTGGGACCCCGGGCTGCCCACCCTGCCCCCTCGGCCTTCAGCGTGAAGGGACCCAGCACCCACCTGGCCTGGGAGCTGGAGCTCACCTGGCTCCAGGGAAGCAGTCTCCGTGGCCTTGCCGGCTGGAAAGCCCCGCCCCGCCGGCCCCCCCAGCACCTGTGCCGGCAGCCTGCCCGCCCGCCCGCTCCCTGCTCAGGGCTGCGCAAGTCCCAACCGGCAGGCGGAGCCGCCCACCGACCCTTGGCCCCGCGGTTGGCTGTGTGCACCGGGTGCTCAGCCTGGGATCGTCTGCAAACAGCAGACATGGAGATGGCCCCATGCGGGAGTCCCGGAGACTTGGCCCCTGCAGCCACCACACTGGGGCCGCAGACCCTGGGGGCCATGCCTGGGTCAGAGCTGCAGGCGGAGCCGGGATCCCAGGAGGGCTCGTGGGGGCGGCAGCAGCTGCCCGTGGCTGGGACAGTGTCAGACTCCTCGGTGTGTCCTGGAGCCGGGCCCACAGAGGGCACGGGGGCCACGCTGGGGAGTTGCAGCCCCCCGGGAAGCAGGGCCTTGCTCTGCCTGGACCCCCAGACGAAGCAGGGAGAGCAGGGGGGACAGGACGGGGCTGCCGGCAGAGGGGACGCAGTCCTGGCCCTGGGGCCAGGCAGTGTTTGGCCACGCAGGAGCCACGCGCTGCAGAGGCCTGTGGGCAGCCACTGGCCACGGTGCTCCCGGGACCCCCCCCACCCCGCGGACCCCAGGAGGTGAGGGTGGGGCCGGTGGGGCGGGGGTGGAGAGACCATCGGGGCCTTGGTGACAGAAGGGCTCTCAGTGCACACGCCGGCCGAGAATGCACGTGGGGGGTGGACTCCCGTGTACCTCGGGGTCCCGAGAGGGATCCTGCATTTCAGGAACTCCCGGAGGCCCCGGGACAGGCAGGCAGGGAGGGACATTCCGGCCTAAGTACGAGGTACAAACCCCGCACTGTCCGGGACATCACCTGCCTTGTCTGGTGGTGGCCAAACCTGGCAACCGAGCGTCCCTGGGGCTGCTGGGAGAGTCCCCACAGCCCAGCAGCTTCACCTGACAGAGGCCCAAGGTCAGGGTGTCACAGGGCTGATTCCCCCCGGGCTCCAGGGAGCCCCGTTCCTGCCTCTTCCAGCCCCGGGGGCTGTGGCATCCCTCGGCCACCTCCGTCTCTGCCTCCCTCCCGCACGGCCTGTCCCGCGTATCTGTGACATCTCGCAGCTCTCACAGGACACTTGGGATGGCGTTTAGGGCCAGCCAGACCATCCCGGATACTGTCCTCACCTCACAGTCCTCCTTCGGTGCCAACTCGGTCTGCGGCCATGGAGCCATGGAGGCAACACCCCGCTTGGCGCCACGCACAGGTCCTCGCAGGGGGGGTGTCACGCAGCCCCCGCATCAGGACCTTGTCTGGGACACTGCCCTCCCGAGCCCAGCCATCTGTCCAGGCCCCTCCTGGCCCAGCTCTGTGCTGGCCTCTGGGACACAAGAGCCACCACGATGGGGACGGACAGGAAAGCAGACCCCCGCCACCCCCAAGGAGGGTCTGCCGAGGTCCACGCAGCCCCCCACGCCTGCGGGGTCCGGGCCTTCCTCAGCGGACATCACGGTCTGACTCGGCCGAGGTGTCCAGAGCACGTGCCGGGCTGCTCAGGCCCAGGTGCCAACGCCGCAGGTCACACCCAGAGAGAAGACGAGCGCGACCCCTGTGTGCGGCCCTGGGCGCGGCGCTGCTCCACCTGGGCGGCACGTGCCACACGGAGAACAGGGACCCGCCGGAGGCCCCCAGGGCGGCTCCGCCCAGCAGCGTCCACGGGGTCTCAGCCGCCGGAGGAGGGACGTCCTTTGCACAGACGCCCTCCCGGGCAAGCCAGGCTCCAGCTGGGACAGTCTGGCTGCAGGACGGAGCAGCAACACTCACCGCGCTGGACAAACCCGTGTCCTGACCCCAGACCGGGCGCCGGGTCCCTGCAGCCCCCTCCTCGGGGCCCGACTCTGCTGGGGGGCAGATAGGACGCAGGACTCCCGCTTACGTTAGGATTCACACGTGACCTGCATGAGACACAATCTTAGGCACCTATTTGTGGTTTAGCCGGACGTCTGCTCTAATGGGGTCCTCTGCGTTCGTTGGCTAAGTCTGGCACCCGACTCTGGGAGCACTGCTGACGCGGTCGGGTGAACCCTGCCCAGGAAGGGCAGAGCAAAAGGGCATCATTGCCTCTGCCGTGACCTGGGCCCTGGTGGCCGACTGAGCACAGGCCCACGCCGGGACGGCCCGGCTTCCTTTCTGCCCCGGCCTCGCAGCCCTCACCTAGGGGTGCCCTGGAGAACGCCACACCACTCTGGGCCTCGGCCGGTCACCTGCAGGGTGGGCAGGAAGCAGACTGGGCACGAGGGGCTGCTGGAGGGGAGGCCTGGAGCTGCTGTCCAGCCCAGGGCTGAGCCCCGTCCGCCAGGCCCGCCCACTGCATCAGCCCGTCCAGGGAGCCAGGTGTCACGGCCACCCAGGAAGGCCATCCCAGGGGAGGCGAGGAAGGAGCCGGCAAATTGAAAATCACGGTTGGAGGGAGAAGTCAGTCCGGGTGGAAACTGGCCCAGGTCCGCCAGACAGTGCCTGCGAGACCGTCTGACCGGTTGACCGTGGCCAGAGGCTCTGCTGACTGTTAGCTGGAGTTGTGACACCCGAGGCAGGGGGTGAAGCCCACACAGCAGAAAGGACAAGGTCAGAGGGGGTGGCAGGGGCCACAGGCCTTTGGCTGCACCAGCAAACCTCAGAGGTGGTTCCAGCAGGCCCAGGGCCAGCAGCCTCCCCGCCCCTCCCTCTCTCCAAGGCCGCGATGTCACAGGGGGCCAACACGATGCTCGGCCACGGACGGCCGAGTGCCGCATCTCTCCCGGGACCCTCGCCTGCCTGGGGCTCACCTGGGCCCCTCCCCTGACCTGGGGAAAGGCTGGCAAGAGTGATGTCCCCATCGTGGCATGGGGCTTGCAGAGGAGAAGGGTCAGGCCTGGGAGCAGGAAACCCCAGTCCCCACCCGGCAGGACCACGGCCAACTCCCCGCCTGGGCTTCATTCAGGGGACTTTTCCTGGTCGAGTTCATGCAGAGACCACCTGCCCCCCACAACGCATTCCTCACTCTGTCCCCTCGCCCCCTTCCTGCCCTGCAGTTCACAGCACGTCACCCCAAGTCACACACCGTCCCTGTGACTGGACACCACACTGCCCCATGGCCATGGCACCCAGACACGTGAGCTAGAACCCTTGGGGTGGAAATCACCTCACTGGTGATTTCTGAAGGCGTTTTCCACGCGGTTACGGGACGTGGGTGTTCTGCAGAGCCCAGGCGTCGAGCCACTGCCGTCCTGCCACGGCCCAGGGCTGTCCCTCCCACCCCCGCCGCCTCTCCGCCAGGGGCTCTGCAAGCAGCCCCCAGAGCTGTCCCCTCCTCTGTGTCCCCTGCAGGTGAGGGTCCCCGCCTGCCAAGGGGAGTGCAGTCACACAAGACAATGAGGATGGCCCAGGAAGAAAGGAATTTTTTAATACGAAAAACTGAAAGACGTCAGAGAACAGGACAACCGGCCTCAAATCGTGGGCTTTTAAAGGAGGGGCCACGTGCCTTGGGGGGGGCGGGTCCTGGTATAACTAACAAGGG